>CAJVPM010001134.1:0-13130 GCA_910592325.1 Scutellospora calospora | reverse complement strand
TATTTGTCTTTATACTTATTTAGTATGTCTCTTAATAAAATGAAGGGCAAGATCGCCTAAGTATATAAAAAAAAAAAAAAAAAATTAAAACATCAATAATTAACAAAAAATAATTAAAAACAACTTTTAATACTCACTCTAATATCAAACTAATTTTATCTAATAATTGTTATATAGTTATAGTATTACTACAGTATTTTGCTTTAACTATTCTTAAAAAATCTATTAGCTTTATGACTTATAACTTCATATTATTAATAGTGATAGGCAAATTGCAGATTTTTAAAATATCTTATACAGAATACAGAATTTATATAGATCTTATATAAAATATACAGAATATATAGAATAAAAATAATTAATTGCTAATTTTTTAAATTTATTATAAATAATATACAGACTATATAAATAGTTAATTTAAATACAAATTTGTTATTCTAAATAGTTATTTTTATAATCAATATATATTTATTTAAAATTTTACTTTATACTATAGTAAAAAGATATACAAATTTTGTCTATTATAAAATCTACTAATTATACTCTTATTTTACTTATATTTATATGACATATTTTCAAAATAGCAAATTAAAAAAAATTACAAACTTGATATAACAATATTTTAGTAAAATGCTCAAATATTATTTTTAATTCTAAAGACTTTAATTTATTTATTTATTTTTTTTTTACATTATTAAGACTATTTCCTTAGCTGATTAGATTTTTTTATTTTTTTTTTTTTATTGTTTAAGGCGGCTTACATTGCCGACAGGATTTTATTAGTATTTGCATACAGAATTATATATTGATAATCTCTACTGTTTGTAATTACATGAACTATTATTTTGATATTATACTGGAATAAATTATATTTAATCAGATAAGTAGTCAAAAGTAAAAATTATCAAATTTGATAATTTTTTCAAAAATAATCTTTTTAATTAATTTAATAAAATTTTTGCCAACAAATATTTTTTACTTAATAATAAAAATCTGATTAATTAATAAAATTTTAAGTTACTAAAATCTCTTTTTGATGATCATCTAAACTAACTTTTCAAAAAGTTGAACTACAAAAAAATGATATAATTAATATATTAACTTTTAAAAAAACCTTTTTGAAGTACTATATATGCATAGTTAAACATTAAAATAAAGTTAAAAAAGATGTTATAGCTTTGTGGTAATAGTTTAAAATACTCTAGGACTATAGAAAAAGTAGTTAGTAAAAGCTAAAGTTTTTTTCAAATAAACAACAAAGTTGGATATATTAGTTCTATACAACTATAAAATCTATAAAGAATACTTGCAAAAATCAAGAATTTACAAAAGTTACAAAGTTAGTTTATTTTTTGTCTTAATTTTCTTTGAAGATTTTGTAAAAAATAAGTATTTCAGTTTATCTTTTTCTAAAAACTAATATATAAAACCTTTAAAATAGTTAGCAATATTTACTTCCTAAACAGGTTTGTTGATGATATAGTTCAGAAACAAAATAGTAATATAAACATAACTATACATATGCTTTGAAGATACTAGAACTCCAAAATATTACTTCTGAACTAACTAATAACCTATACTAACTCTCTATGATCAAGTCAAAGTTTTTTACTTTCTTATATAGTTTTTTGTTAAATATTCTAATTAAATAAGAAAATAGTAGAGTTATTTTTATTTAGTATAGTCTATAATTTTTAAAGCCTATTATAGACTTATAATAGTAATTATTTGATATTTGTGAAATACAAATTTTACTTTTTTTTTCTTTCTTTATTCTTTTCTCTCTTTATTTTTTTATCTGTATCTTTTATCATTTATTCTTATACCTCCTTTTGTTTTTTTTTACTTATTTAAAATTTTTTTTTGTTTTTTGCTTCTCTACGAAAAGATATTATCAGATTGGCAATATCTTATTGTAGGGTAGCAGTTAAATGAAGTAGTCTATCTCTAATTGAGATAGTGCAACAGATCATACTTAGACTATATATAGGAACTAAGTAATACTAAATTTAGAAAATAGAATAATTCATTAAAATTTGTATAATTTCAAAAAGTCTAATAAAGTATTAGTATAACTACTTAAGGAAAAAAAAAATTAAAACATAGTTTGCTGAAAAAAAAAAAAAAACAAATTATTTTTAGTAAAATTTTTTTATTTTTAAATTAAGGATTTATCTAGATATAGCTTAGATATGATTTTCTTATTTATTATACTTTATTTTAATTAGCTAATTTTGTATCATACAATACTCTTATTTGTCACTTACTAATCAAATTTCAAGATCAAATATAATATAAAAAATAGTGAAAACCCTATTTTTTTTAATAAAATCTTTAATAGCTTAAAATTTTACTTAGAAAATAGCTTTTCATATTCTAATTAAAAAAATTTTTTGCAAAATTTTAATATAAACTATGTTTGCACTAATTTGAAATCAAATCTGCTCTAACTCTAACTAAATATTTTGTTTTACTTTTATATTATATATAAATTATGATTTACTATAAGTATGCAAAATATAAATATGAAGACCTGCATAGTAAAATTCCAAGTTAGTAAAGTAATATAGCTTTCTAACAGGACTATATCAGCTAAAATCTGATTTGAAATGAAAACTTGATCTAATAAAGATAGAAGATTTTGAGATCTTTGAGTAAAAAGTAATCAAAACTAGCTAAATACTGAAAAAGAACTAGATCAACTAATCAGTAGAGGACTATAGTAGATCTGGAATTGTATAAATATCTACAAAGATTTAAACTAGATAAATTCATAAAATAGATATAGACTACTCTAGTAGGTTTGTTTCAAGGTTAATTAGCTTTGCAATACTAGCAATATGTCTAATATAATATATCTCAAAAGAAACTAAACTATTCTGAATAAATAGATTTGTAACAAGCTAGCTGACTTACGCATTTAGATGTTGTAGTAATGTTAGATTAGATTTGTATAGGTTAATAAACAGAGTGTTTAAATAGATAACTCACAAGCAGGTTACAGGTATAGCAGTATAGTATAGAACTAATTGAATAGTCTAATATCTATATAGCAGACTACTTAAAATAAATAATGACTAAAGTTGTATATATGACTTGTTATATACTCTTCATGTAATTACAAACAGTAGACATTTGTTTTGACATACACTCTTTCCGTAGATCATTTTGACCAAATTCGGAGATAAGAGAAAAACTAAGTTATCTCGAAAACTCTACTAAGAAATAGTACTTAGAGCGTTAAACAAAAAGAAAGAGAACTGAAAAGTACACATATTATATTAGAAAAATAAAAGCAAGAAACAACCAGATAGACCACCTTATAACTAGAAACAGAAAACTTCAACTTGATTATAGAGAGTCAGTATAAGGTACTAATTAGTTTAGAAGCAGTATTTTCAAAGTTCTAGTATCTTCAAAGCATATGTATAGTCATATTTATATTATTATATTGTTTCTAATTTATATTATCAACAAACTTATTTAAGAAATAAATACTACTAACTGTTTTGAAAATTTACGTATTGATCTTTAGGAGAGAGTAAACTAAATTATCTACTTTTTACAAAATTCTCAAAGAAAAGTAAAAGTGAGAAGTAAACTAACTTTGTAGCTTTTGTAAGTTCTTAACCTTTTCAGATATTCCTTATAAGTTTTATAGTTATATAGAACTAATATATTCAACTTTGTTGTTTATTCAATAAAAAAAAACTTTAGCTTTCACTAACTACTTTTTCTATAGTCTCAGAGTACTTTAAACTATTAAACAAAGCTATAATCTCTTTTTTTAACTCTATTTCTATGTCCAACTATGCATGTACAGTACTCTAAAAAGTTTTTTTATAGAGATTAATTTATTAACTATATCATTTTTCTGTAGTTCAGCTTTTTAAAAAGTTTGATTCAAATGATCATCAAAGAGAGTATTTTTCTAAGCTATATTTTAATATTTATTTAATATAATTAAAAAACTATAAGAGTTTGAAAGCCTAATTTAATAACTTTTTTTTTTTTTTTTACATTAATACAAATACTATTGATATAACTTTTATTAGATTATTATAGTTATGAAATGTAATACATATTGTGAGAGTATAACTAGCTACATGTACAATTTTAGATTGTCTATTTTAAGTAGTCCATCCAAAGGTTTTACACTAGCTGCTATACCTGTAAACTCTTAAAAGATTATCTATTTAAACTCTCTGACTCTATCTCATATTTGCAAGTATAGTATTACCAAGTTAACTGTAACCTCATACTACTCTACTTTAGAAGACACCCAAGCTGATATATATTGTATACTTTACTATTATAAGTCTAGAGTCTTATCAGATAAGTCCCTACTTCAATACCTCTTAATAGATAGGTAATATGATACCTAATTATACTATACTATATCCCAATCTAGCTTGCATATACTCTTATTTAATGTTTGTACAAACCTGGTTCTAGCTGTAGCCCTTTACTAGATTAGACTTCTGTATCTTTCTGAATATTTCATGAAATAGATCCTCTCAAACTAGTTAGCCATTAAGCCAAATTGATGTTGCTATAACATCCAATATCACGGACTTACTCACACCTTTTTTAATCTATATCTTTGTATTTAGAAATCTTCACTAATTAAGTATTAACTAGCATGACTGTTAAAATCTGTACTACTTTATTTAACTCAGAATTTCTACTATACAGGTCCTCTGTTTGTAGATTCTATCTCAATTTATTCATATAATACAACTCCAACATTCTGTTACACTTCCAATATCTAAACAATATTAGTGTAATGTGATTTACAGAGTTATAACCCTAGAAACGAACAGAGTTTATCATAAGTTAGGTACAGATATTTAAGTAATTATTCAATTCTGTTGATAGTAGGATTTGAACTCTAGACCTTTTGCATGGTAGTCTGACAACCTATCCACTACACTAGATTATCAGATCTTAATTTAATAACTAAAAAAGATTATATATATAAAATACTAAATATCTATATTAAGACTCAACTAGTTATTCTGAAGATATCTATTTATAATCTGTTATAAAGTAGATTTAATTTAACTTTAGAGACTAGATATTCTATCTTTTACTCATTAGCATCACTATATGAGTTTACTTAGCTTATTATAACTTCTCATATATATAGTTAAATATTACTAAATTAATAATATTCTTCTGTATAGTGAAAAGGAAAAATAAAAATACTATATATAAGGAATAGTATTACTCTATAGTATATACTATATATATAAAATAATAAAATATAGAAAAAAACAAAAACAAAAAAAAAGAAAAAAAAATAAATGTTGCTTAAATTACTATCTCTATAGAGCTTGAAACTTTTGTAAAAATTATATAAAATACTAATACTACAAAGTATTTTATATTTCTAAATTAATAACTTCTATTCTGATACCAGAAGGTATCTAAATTTGCTTTTGACTATATTTGTCTTATTACATATATTATTGTTTATTATTAAATTATTTGTAAACATATAGTCATTTACTAATTTGAATATGATATTGTTAATTCTTTTTCAGAAGTAGGCTAAATTCTTACAAATAAGAAAAAATAAAAATCCAAAAGACTGAAAAAGGTGAATATAAAAAAAAATTAAATAAGAGTTTGAGAATATTTGTTTCAGTACAAATATTATAATATGTTTTTTTTTTATCTTCAAACTTCAAACTTCATCAAATTTTTTCTTTTTAACTTTAAAACTTTACAAGACAAACTTTTGACTAAAATATTAAAACTATTATCTACTTTAGCTTTTTGTCTCTTATTGTCTAAAAGGTCTTATAAGACTATACATATCATATTTCTTTAAAACTAATATTTTATTGGATTTTCTTAAGTTTAGTACTTGTTTTGTAAAAAAATTTTTGCTTTAGTATTGGTTTTAGTGATTAGCAAAAAAAGATCAAAATGATTTGTCTTTTTTCTATTAACTTCACTTTATATATATATATAAATATTTTTTAGATAAAAAATTATTAAGCTAAACTATAAAGATTTAACCTTTTTGTTTAGATAATATTTAATTATACTCAAAATACTTGTTAAAGTTTATTAGTTCTCCTTCTATTTGATTCTCATATATTAATACTATATCTTATATATTATGCTTATATGTAGCTATAGTATTACTTGTGATCCCTTCTTATTATATATATTTGAAATACTAAAAACCTTTTATATAATCTTAGAAGAAAGCTTTGCTTGTCCTGAGTCAAGAAAGGAGTAAGCCAGTTTCTAGATTTCTTGACTCATTCTGCAATTTAGTATGTAGTGCTCAGGGTCTGTAAAAGATTTGCGCAAGAAAGAATAGCTAAAAATCTTGTTTTTACATCTTCTAAACAAAGCAACGCGTTAAGATAAATTTTGTACTTTTATTAGTGGCTTTAGCTTATCTAGTTATAATTAGTTCAAGATTCTGCTTGGCTCCATAAAGAATTTTACAGTAGTAAATTATTTTATCTTTTTTATGATAGAAGTTAATTGTTACAGAAACCGAGTTCGGTTTTGATTCATTTGATTGGTCAAAAATTAGCCAATCATATGAATATTTTTCTATGAGTGTGGAATTATGACACTTTTACACCTGAATTCCGTAATTCTGCGACATTCTGTGAAACGCAGCAAATCGTCGTAACGTGAAAATCACACATTTTTTGAATTGCAAAATTATACCGAGTGTTGAAAATCTTATGTTCTCATGTTCTCATGAGAACATCACCTCTTAATTGAGAACATTTTTTTAAAAAAACAGTAATCTCATAATTTGTAAAAACATTATGATAATTTGATTAGGCTTTATTTATATAAAATTTTTTTTGAGAACTTTAGAATTTGAGAAGATTTAACCGGTAAATCAGTTCAGGGACGATGATTTTCTGCATTTCAGGAATAGTTATTGTAGAATAGTCACGGAAAAATAGAGTACATTGCGGAATTGGCACGGAAATTAGGGTTACGGACTGATATTAATAAATTATCATAATTCATATCTTAGGCTATACAAAATTAAATTTATGGTTTTCATAACCCGGCCGGATGAAACAAAAAATTAGTTTTGTATTTCCTTACAGCTTGTTTTCATTCAAACTGGGACAGCTAATTAAAAATTTGACCAAATAAATTGCTGATTCAATAAATTGTAATTGATACATAACGATATATTTCCGATATGTAATAGATATTTAATGATTTGTTGTAGATATCATGAAAAATCATGATTCATGATTTTTATGCTGTGTCTACGGCAATACCATTAAATATCTGATATATTCCCTGGAGCCTAACGTCCTGTGATTTTTTCACTGACATTTTCTTTTCTTCGCATAAAGTTTTTTTTTTACACACGAAAAAACACTGATCTAGAAATTTCTGTAATGTCATCCCGTTTAATATTTATTGATATCTCCACGGATGATCATTTCTAGAAATGATAGAAAAGATATCCTATATAATCATGAACATATCCGTGTCAACATCACTAGAAAACATGGAATTTATATAATTATCCAAAGGTTTATTATTATAAAAAATATACAGTATATCGATATACCATTTTATATTACTGATCATGCCCAAAATCAAAAGTTTATCACTGCCGAATCAAAAACTTATCAAATCGGCAAGTATTTATTCGGTCAAAATTTTAATTAGCTGTCCCAGTTAGAATGAAAACAGCCAAACGCTCAAACGTGGAATATAAAATATGGCGTGGTTCAAAAATCATGCAGTATGTATTTATTAAGATATTATTGTTTAAAATTATAAAAAATTATAATTTTATAATAGTTTTTTTATAAAACTTTTATTACTTATGTACAGTAGTACTATAGTTTAATACTAATATCGAATTATTTTTTCATAATGATTAACATGTGATCAGAAGGATCACGTGTTAGTCATTATAAAGAACAAATAATTCGAGTATATGGCTGTTTAACTTAATATGCCTACTCTGGGCCCCGAAGGGGTCCGGCATATTAAGTTTCACTGCCAGATACGAAAGTTATTAGTGCTTCACATTCAATAACGGTATTATTCAGTATCCTACGACGATTGGGTTTGCCAAATAAATTTAGTTATTTGAATAGTAGGATACCGGATAATGTATACATACCCCTACATAGGACCCCATGACTCTTCTAGATTATATTAGTGATCTAAAAATAAGAATTGAATGATTTTGGTACCATTCGAATCATCTCGTCGAAACGAATCGAATGATACCAAAATCATCCAATTTCGATCGTTAGATCACGAAATAGTTATATTCTTTTAACCCCTTTTCTCTTATTAGGAAAATCTTTACTGTTCGGGATCATATTAGTAATTGTTGTTATTTTATTATATAATTTATTACGCGATGTAATAAATAATTGGATGCGACAATTACTAATTGACAAGACATTTGACAGCACTGATTGTAAGGTAAATGTTGTACTTCATAAGTCACAAAGAAATTCCAATTCAACTTTAAGCATTTAATTTTGCCTAATATTGATTTAAAATAATTAGATCAATAATATTGTAAGTTATAATTAATCGGCAATTTTACTAAAACCAAATTCCAAAATATGATCAAATACCAAGTTCTTAAGATATTAAAAAAATAATATATAATAAGACCTTACTAGCACATGAAAATTTACTAAGGAAAAACGCTTATAGTAAAACACAAATTTCATAAAAGCATTTACTATGTAAAGCACTTTTGCCTTTACATTTGCAACTACATTTTATAATTCTGGGAGGAAAATTCAATTCGACTACTGCTAATATCGATATGTAATGCCAATGCAAATTTCTTGATTCAATTAAAATTTTTTTATAATTTTAGAATAGCTTTTACACTAATCGGTTAGAAATAGTGTCCAGGGGTACTCACATCAATCGATGCTGTGCCGATATTGTACTCATAATTTTTACATATGAAACTGTACAGTACCAAAAAAAAAAAAAAAAGGTATAATCTACTAACCCTGGCTAAGTCACGTGTCGGTCGTGTTTTTCGCCATGGCGTTCATAATATACTGTAACAGGTAATTACACAATCTACACAATTGTACGTAGGAGCCCTTCAAAGTCCCAAATACCGGGTTTAGTTTACAATAGTGTTTTACAGTATTTTGATACTAATTCGATATACACCAAAGAAATATTGAATAGTGGAGGGTGGTTTGGACCGCGAAATACTGTTCGCAAGTTTCACAAGCCATCAAAAAAAAAGTTTAAATTGGCGATCAATAATTACGTACAGTATCCGGAGTCACTATTTTTGCACATTGTCTTATGCTAAAGATGTGAAATTTGCTATTTTTTGCACCAAACATGTGAAAATTACTTTTTAATAACTATATGCATATTTGATTGACAAATTAATATGCAATTTGACAAATTAACTAATTTTGTTATTAACGGCATTTATCATAATATAATAACCTGTTAGGATTTATTCCGATAATGCAAATTGCTTACTTAAAATTTGATGTACATTAAGTTCACAAGCATTAAAAAACCTCTGTCAGAAGCTATTTAAATTTGGAAAAGTATTGTTGTGCTAAAAGCCTGGATTCCACAGAATGCGCAGAAATCACGGAATTAGGTTACAAACATGGAATGATCACGAAATGGTGAAGTAAATCCTTAATTTGAATTGTGACTTCGTAATTTGATTGCAAAAAAAATTTGATGTTTTCAATGTAAAGCACAAAAAATTATTTCGAAAGCGCACCAAATTATAATGATGCAGAATTTAATTTTATCACAGAAGGAATTGACAGTAGAAAATCATCTGTTGCGCCTCAGGGTTTTCAAAATGATCATATAAATATGGTATCGATGAATTAAGTTTTTATCTCCTTTTGTGAAAAGAAATATTGTTTTTATTAATTAATTAATATATTTTGGTTCCTTTTTTTTGTTTTTTTTTACTTTATCAGTTATTGCTTTTATTAAAAAGCAACATAATGAGAATCCTTTAAAAATAATTAAATCATCGATT
This sequence comes from Scutellospora calospora, assembly GCA_910592325.1. Classification (NCBI taxonomy): domain Eukaryota; kingdom Fungi; phylum Glomeromycota; class Glomeromycetes; order Diversisporales; family Gigasporaceae; genus Scutellospora; species Scutellospora calospora. The sequence continues at coordinate 3,106 of CAJVPM010001134.1, read as the reverse complement.
TATTTGGGGTTTTGGGGCAGTGACGCATATTTAATTTTAGTGTCAGCGTGTATGTCAAAGAAAATCTCACGCATCATATGCGATCATCGGCTCGTGTTATTCATTCATTATATGTTTGAGATTTCGGATATGTATGTGACGTCGATTATTAACTTCATTAACTTCATTGAACGTAGGTGGTCTGATGAAAATTTGTCATCCTTTGTTTTTTCAAGATATAAAAAGATCAAAATTCTACCATTCTTAACCCAAATTCTCTTACAAACTTCTTCCAAACTAAGTATTTAAAAAATAACAACGATAACAAAAATGTCTGCTACACAAGCCTATCCATCTTCTAATGTGCAGGCTAAGCCTGTAAAAAAAGATGGAACACAGGAGAACGAGGCTTGGTATGCAAATGGCATTTTTGTTATACTTGTGCATCTAATATCTGTAATTTCATTCTTTACTTATGTGCCAAGTATAAATACGATATGGTTGACTGTGATCCTATTTCAATTAGGAACTTTTGGGTTTGTATTTTTTTTTTTTCAAAAAATTTTTTATATCATCCGCTATTATAAACATATAAAACTTTTATTGTATAGTATAACTGTTGGTTATCATCGTTTATGGAGTCACAGAGCATATACTGCTCGTCTCCCATATAGAATTGCTCTTGGAATTATGGGCTCACTCGCCTTCCAAGGGTCTATCAAATGGTGGGTCCTTCGACATAGATTACATCACAGGTATGTATTTAAAAAAAAATTGATTTTTAATATTCTCTTTTAAGTTTATTCGTTTTATTTCTTAATAATTTTCTTAATCATTTTCATAATAATTTCCAATAATTTCTTAATAGATTCACTGATACAGAACATGATCCTTACTCTGCCGCTAAAGGTTTTTGGTTTTCTCATATGGGTTGGATTTTTACAAAACCACATTATCCACGAATGAAGCTCATAGATGACTCAGACTTAAAAGCTGATCCTGTCGTAGTATTCCAACATAACCATTACGTATCTTTGGCTTTATTAAGTGGTTTAGTTGCTCCAACTATTATCGCTGCTACTTGGGGTGACGCTCTTGGTGGATTTTTATATGCTGGCGTTTTCGGTCGTGTTTTGGTTTGGCATAGTACTTTCTGTATAAATAGTTTCGCTCATTGGGCTGGTGATCAACTTTATTCTAATGAAATCTCTGCTCGCGGTAATTTATTACTCGCCATAATGACAAATGGTGAAGGTTATCATAACTTTGTATGTTTTATTTTTATTTTATTTTTATTTAAATTCATTTAAAAAATTTAATATTAATCAATCGATATTCATTTGACTATTCTCTTTAGCATCATGAATTTCCCAAAGATTATCGTAATGGATATGGATTATTTGATTATGATCCTTCAAAATGGTTTATCTGGTTTTTCCATACCTGCACAAATCAAGTTTCATCCGTTGCTAGAGTTCCTGATAATGAAATTCGAAAAGCTCGTTCAAACATGAAATTGCTTGAAGCTCAACGAGAACTTGACGGATGCGATTGGGGTGCAGATCCAAAAACTCTTCCTATAATGACTTATGAAGAATATCAAAAGAAAGTAATAGATGAAGGAAAAGAATGGATATTAATCGATCAATTTGTATTAAATGTTGAACACTTTAAAACTTCACATCCTGGTGGATCTAAACTATTGAAAACATACTACGGAAAAGATTCTACAAGAGCTTTTTATGGTGGATTAAATAACCATACAAAAGCTGCGAGAACTATGTTAGCTATGTTTAGGGTTGCTAAAATTGAAAAGGTTGAGACTCTATCGTAATTTTTCTTTACTTTCTTTTTTTTTAAAAAATATATATATGCTAGTTTTTTCAATAATTTTATATAAGCAAATAATTATCAAATAGTTTTTAAATAGTTTTTATAAGTTATTTTTATTTTTAAATAATTTATTATGTAACCTGGTACGGTATATTCTAGATCAAGTTTATTTAACAGTGTATAGATACTCTTAATCGTTAGCCTAAATGGCATGAGTGTGTTATCGAGATTATAACTAATAAAACTTTACACATATTTTTAACTTTAAAATAATTTTAAACTTGTAATAAAAATATATTTAATTAACAGTTAAGTAATGTGCTCTAGTAAGAGGAGGGACAGAAATCAGGTGATTTCAATTTACTATACCCATAAGAAAAAATTATAATTATTAATTTTTAGGAGATACGTACAATATCTATTGAGTAAAACTTCGCTTATACGTACTGTAATAATTATGTTAATTAATATAAAAAGTTAAATGACTTACACTGTCCAACTATCGCAGGTCATTCGATACCCAATCATATGGGCTTGGTGCTACAGAAAAGGGGGAATTTTTTAAACCCTATTTTTTTAAGATCAGAATTATTTTTCATTTAAAACACAAAAGCAGTTGTCTTAATAAAATCTTGCAGAATAGCTTTTTAAAATTTGTATTTTCCGAAGATCTTTTTTTACCCCTTTTCTGTAGCACCAAACCCGTATTCATCGCGTGAAGTAATAAATCCTTACTATTTTCACTATTCATGTGAAATAGCATGTGATTTCTGAATAGGGATGTTCTTGTTAGGCCTCCGCATGAGCCTGGTAGAGCCGGGTACTAGCATGCACCCATAAGGGCTGAGCCTTATTCTTACCCTAGGACTCGGGTCTTGGAGTTCTTACCCAGCTCATGAAGCTGCGGATACCCTTCCGAACTACTCGTAGGCTTGGAATATTAATAAATATTTATATATCCTATATAAAAAACATTTATCTTATGAGCTAATAAAAAAAAACTATTCAATAAAAAGAATAATATTCAAATATCCAGAACTAAATTAAGAAAAAAAAGTGAACCAATAAAGATTCAAGATAAAATTAACTTTATATATTAATAATTTGTTTTAGCAACATTTATGCTTAAATTTTTGAACTTATTTTTTAAAACTGTAAATTTTTTTTGTAAGCAAACTTGTTTGCAAATTGCAGGCAAGTTTGCATGCAAAAAACTATTATAATAATAGTATATTTTTTATATAGGATATATAAATATTTATTAATATTCCAAGCCTACGAGTAGTTCGGAAGG
>CAJVPM010001133.1:0-13131 GCA_910592325.1 Scutellospora calospora | reverse complement strand
AAGTCCTGAATTGCAAGTAGAGGCAAATGCATAGCTAAATTAGTTTAGTTTATAATTTTGTATAACATTATTTATATGTTTTCTCTTAATAAATGATGGGCAAGATCACTTAAGCGTAAAAAAAAAAAAATATGTGTGAGATATTTTGTATACACCTTGAGAAAACTAAAAAGCTATAATATATGAGTTACAGATATTTTTAACTAGTTTCTGTGCTGGTTGTTCAACAAAAAAGTTTTCAAACTATAGTATATAGTAAGAATTGTAGAGATTAGTATAGTTAAATTGTAAATATGTGATAGTAAATGATGTTTAGCTAGATAATTAGTATTGTTATTATATAAGTTATCACTATGTGCTTGTATTTTATGGAATTCAATACTAAGATTAAAAGATTTAATAAAGTTAAATAAAGTGACCCAAAAGGGCTAATATTGTAATAAAGAGAATTTGGATATAATAAGTAGTTTTTTTATAAGTTTGTTATATTTAAAGATAATAGATAAGAAGTCTGTGTAGATTTGAATTTGGCTATTATAAAAACAAGTACTTATAGCTAATAGAATTGAAACTAATTCAGTTTTATAAGAAGAAGACCAAAGATAGATCTGTGCAGAGAATTTGTAGCATATTTAGTTATTGCAAACTTGAACTCATCCAATACTTATAGAGTATTAGTTAGTACAGATGTCAATAACTAATCCATCAGTATAAAAAACAAATTGGTGTTAGTTGTAGTTTGTTTAGTAAATTGCTTTGAGTTGTTGAGTAACTTTATTGGAGTTAAAAATTGTAGTAATTGAAGATGAAGTTATTTGTAAAGTTAGAAGTAGAGGAATAGTAGAAGGGTTTTAAAGTGTAATAGAATATAAAAGGTCTAGATAGTTTGCATTGAGTTTTTGTTAGGAGGGTCTGTATATATTTTTTAGCTAAGAAATTTGGTCAAGAGAGTAGTTGAAATTTCTAAAATACATGAATTAGTAATCTTTTTAGAATTTAGGCTACAGCCTTAGCAGGGTAAACATGTTGGATTTAAGTAAAGAAAAAGATCAGCAGAGTTGAAGTTAGGTTGTAATAGCCAGTAAGTAATTGATATTGTATTTCTTTCTGAGTATGAATATCATGCTTTACTAATAACAACTATTATTAAGAGTAGCAAATATGTTATTAGCTATAGTTTGGCTTTTGTGCTAAAATGTTCAGTAGTATAAGTAAGAGAGTTATTTGCTAGTAGCTAGAATTGGTTTGAGATAGTTCTTGTCAAAGAATTATCTAAAATTACTGTCTTTAGAGTTGTAAACTATTTAGGTTTGTAGCTTTTAGACAAGTAATTTAGTTCTAGAGAAATATGAGTCTAGTCTAAGTGAGTATAGTTATCAGCAGAAGTTAATTGTTTAAGAAATAAGATTTGTTTAGTTCATAGTTGGTGTTTGAAGGAGTTATAGAGATTGTTGTTTTGGAAAATTTTTTCTAAAGGTATAAATAGGTCTGAGATAGTAGTTAGTTATCTGTTATTAGTATTTGTTAAAATAAAAATATTTAGATAATTAAAAAGTGAGATAATTTTAAAATTTGTTGAGTTTTTGTTAGAACTATCAATTTTGGGTTGTGGATAGTATAAAATATTAGTTGTAAACCAAAATTATTTTAAAGCTGTAGTAATCTGATTTGAGTAGTAGTACTTAAGATCTCAATATTACTAAGTCTAATTAAAAAGTTGAAAATATGGTATTGAAGTTAAATATCTCAAATATTTTTAATACCATAGATATTATAATTAAGTAAGATACTGTTAGGAGTTGTAGAGGCTAAGTTGGCTTTATATTTGACAACAGTAAGGTATAAGCTAAGAATTTTGTTATATATTGTTTAAGTAAAGACAATATTGTGTATATGGTATTCAAGAATAGGTATAATTATAGTATTAATAATATAGCTAACTTGTTTGTCAGTTATATATTTTGTTTTGAGTATGTTAATTAGATTAAATATTTCATTAGTGATGAGTTTAGTTTGTTTGGTTTGTTTACTATTAAAAGTAAACTAGTATCTAAGAAATTTAAATAGTATACTAGATTGTTGTAGTTGTATAGAAAAGTTAATAAAGTTTAGTTGTGATAGTTTTTTAGTGTTGGTGATAAGAATTGATTTGTGAGGATTAATTTAGATATTAGCTATCTGATAGAAAGATGTTGCTATTTGTATTATTAATTTTAAACTTGACTTAGAATTAGTAATCCAAAGTATGTTATCTATATAGACTAGTACTGAAGATGATATAGTTAGCTTGTTATATCTGTTAGTAAGAAAGAGTCTTTACAGATTGCAGATATAGTATAGCCTTTGTAAGAAGTAGTGATCTTGTTAATAAGAGGATTATAATAAATATGCTATAGCAAGGAAGTAATAGTTTCTCTTTGGTCAATACTATTATTGACATTGTAAGGTTCAGTGAGTCCTAAGTTTATAATTACTCTGCTTATATGATTAGTTAAGAGATTAGTTATAATATTATATAGTTGAGGAGGAATTTGAATTCGTTCTAAGGCAAGTTTGAGAAGATCAAGGTTAACAGAGTTATAAGTTTTGTTTATATTCTGAGATAGAAACTATAGCTTATTTTTGTTACAATATAAATCTTCAATTATATTATTTAATATATAAATAAAGATATTTGTACTGTTTTCTAGTAAAGCTATATAGTTGTGTGGGTTAAGAATTTTGTGAGAAGTAAAAATTGAGTTAAGTCAAGTAGTTAGAATTTTGGTATAAAGTTTTTTAATATGTTTAATAAGACTAATTAGACATATATTATTGAGATCTCTATCAAAAGTAGGTTTTTTAGGAATAGAAAAAATATGACTATCTTTCTATTGTTTTGGAATTGCTTGTATTATTAAACATCAGTTAAGCAATGCTGTAATTGGCTGAATTGTGTTTAAGCCAGAATGCTTTATTATTTCATAGCTGATTCTAGAGGGTCTATAGGCTTTGTTATTAGATAAGTTGCTAAGAGTTTCTTGAACTTTTTCAGTATTAATTTCTGCTAGTACAAAGTTATACTATTTAAACTTAATATCTGAAGAAGGTTTGTATTCTTTATTTCAGTTGGAGTTGAAGATTGTTTAGTTAGAACTTCAATAGATAGTCCATTTGTAAAAATGTTGTTGAATAGTTGATTTAATTTCTAAAGGTTTAGTTATAATTTCATTCTGTATTTTAATATTATTAAAATATACAAGTTCACTATATCTATTTAAAATGCTATTAATTATTTTAGTAGGTTTAGTTTAGAGAAAGTCATATCTTCTGTTTATAGCCTAGTTAATATACTTTTTTATTTATAATTATTTTCTAAGTTTTGAGTATTGTAAAGAGATTTCCAGTAGTCTTTAGCAGAAGTAATCTAATCTGGAATTAAATTAGTATCATGTAGTAGTAGAGAAATATTAAAAGAGTATTGAGAATTAATATTATTAATTATAGTAGAGAGATTAGAATATGTAGTATTGTGAGTATTTAGGTATTTTTTTGCTTTTCAAATAGCTTTTCTTAGGGTTTTAAAGTCTAGATACAGCTCTGTTACCCTAGGAGAGAAAGCATGATAAAAGTTTTTTGTTATAAACTTTTTGCTAAGAATTTTAGAGAAAGCTACTTGAATAATGCTAGTTTGGATTTTGTGCCAAGTAGTTTCTAAAGATTCTGTTGTTTGTGTTGAGAATGAGGTATTGTTAGTTAGTAAATTAGAATTTGTTTGGTCTGCAAATTCTTGTTACAGTTCTGTAGTTATTCCTTTGTAGTTAAAAATTCTTTATTTAGTAATAGTTTTGTTTCTAAGTTTTCTAAAAAAAGCAAAAGGAAAGAACTATTTAGAAACCAAAATTTTATGATTACTATAAGTTATAGTAAGAGAATCTTCATAGAAAAATTCTGTTAAGAATTGTATAGTTAGATAATAAGCTTAGATATAATCAATTCTGCTGCTATATCTGCTACTTTACCAAGTATTTTGTTAGTTAGCTATATGATCAGCAGATTATACATATTGATGCTATATAAATAGAATAATAAATATGTTTTTGAAGAGGCACTAGAAGTATAATTAAAAGATGCATTAAAATCTTCTAAAACAATTAGAAGAAAATTTAAACTAAGAGCTTGTTGTATTTACAGTATAACTTTTTTCTGAGCAGAGTCTTAGTAAGATTTGTTAAAAGTTAAGAGGTAAACAGAAATGATTCTGAACTTGAAGTCATACTTGAAGAAAAGGTCAATAGCAATAGCTCCTTCATAGTGTGCTAGTACATTATGAATATATAGTTTTAGTTTATTGTTAATTATAAGTATAGTTCCTTTAGCTGAGTTTCTGAAGCTTGCTTAAAAATAAGAGAAGTTTTTAATGTTTAAAAATTTTTAGGATTGTGAAGTATTAAGTTTAGTCTTAGTAATACTAGCAAAATTGAAGTTTTCTTTTAGGCAATATTCTTCTCAAAGCTGTCTTTTAGTCAGAACATTAAAGCTCTGAATATTATAAGTTACTATATTCAAATTAAGATTATAGTTAGTATGTAATAATGATAAAGAATTTGTTACAGTATTTAAGATATCTAAATTATCATCAAAATCAGTAAGTATTATATTTGTAAAGGTTTTAAAAGAAGTAATATAGTATTTGGATAAAGTAAAGAGATTTAGTGAAATATAATTTTGAAGAATATTATCACTATAGGAGAGATAAATATAGACTTCATTAAGTTGTTTGTTAATTGAAAATCTTGTTGGCTTATTGAATTTATATTTCTTTAAATATTTCATAAAAGATCTAATAGTTTGTTCAGATTTAAGTGAAGTAAGATTATGATATTTTAAAAAGGTATTATAGCAAGTGAGTGCTTCAAAGAGTTCTAAAGATATTGAATTAGAAGCACTAAAAGGTTTTCTATATATATACTCACTGTATGCTCGGTTTTCATAGCTGTACTGAATCCAATAGTTTGCTCTGTATGTTGAGTCTGACTATTATTAATTTGAGTTGCTACATAAATAGGCTTTTCTACTTACCTACTTATATTATTCTCCTCTAGATTTAGTTTACTATTATTAGTAAGATAAGGTTCTAAATTAGAGGTAGTGGTTGCATCTATGTATATAAAAGACCTTATTAAAAAGAAGTTTTTGAAAGAAACAGAGAATATTTCAAGTTTGCAAGTTCTTAGAAGTTAATATTATGTTTTTTTTTAAGAAATTTTTAGCATAAGAGAATGCTTGTTCAGAAAAGAATTTAACTATTTGTAGGTATATAGAGGTTGTATCTTGAATTAAATCAAAATAAGTTATAACTTGAGCTAAGGTAAATATATTAGGTGTTTTAATGCAAGTAAGTTCAATAGCTTGATCTCTTAACAGATCAATAATTTCAAAGTTTACTGCTACTTCATGATAGTAGAAGTTAAGATATTAGTAGAAGTAAAAACTTCTATGTTTGGTATTAGTTACTACTTTATTAAGTTTACAAGCTTCTTTTTCAGCTTTATTTGCAAGTTGATTAAGAAGTTAAGTTAGAACTAGTTTAGTGAAGAATACTTTATGTTCCTGTTCAAGTTTGAATATATTAATTTTGAAAAAAGATTCTTTTCAAATTTTATATTCTTTTTTTGAAAATAGTTTATAAGAGTAATCTGTATATCTTTTAAGAAAAGTAAAAAAGTCATGTTCTTCTTCAACTAGGAAGATACAAGTCTCATCTTTATAAATTAAAATATGATATTAGAATATTTAATACTTTTAGTTCTTCTATCATTAAAGGATTGAGATTTGACTATTTCATATTCTGTTGAGAGAAGCAGAGTTAGTTGTTTAATGAATTGTAAACAGAATAAGTATTTGAGTATATTGTATACTTTTGTTTTGTTTAATAATTCATCAAATTGTCAGTTATAAACTAGAAAAAATTTTTGAACTAATTTTCAAAATATTCTAGGGAGTTTTTTAAAGATAGAATATTAAATTTCTCTAAGAATAATATTTTTTGAAATATTAAAAAAAAGGGTTATATTGAATTTTTTATCTTGTTTAATTGTAAAGTATTTTTCTTCTTAATCAAAAGTATTAACTGTAGAAGATATAGTAAATCTCATAAAATAAAAATTAAAATCTTCTGCAAATTTTGTATAGTTTAATGCTTGTTGATAGTTTTCTGAGAGATGAAGATGAATTCTTGTGAGGTTTATACAAAACTGAAGTTTGCTATTAGTTTTGTATAGAGAAATAGTATATAGTGATACAAAGATTTCTGCATAGTTAAGTTTAGTAAATAAGATTGTTGTAAACTTAAGGATAAGTTTTTTCATCATTGATTCCAAGATATCAAATAGAATTGTTGTATTTTTGTCAATACTTGAATTGCTTTAAAAAATTAAGTTAGTTAAAAATTTAAGCTGTTGTCTAACTATATTTCTAATAATTTGATAAAAGCTAGCTTTAAGTATTTTTTTTGTTTTGGTTGCAGATTTGATTTCTTTTCCTGAAATGAAATCATGCAAATTAGTTATGAGAAAGTTAAAGAGTTATTTAGATAGTAAAGTTTAAAGTTTGTTATTAGGCTTTATTTTATCAAAAATAGAGAAGTTGTGAAGCCAATCAAAGATATGTTTGAGTTTCTTTTTTGAAATATCTAAATTTTCAGTATTGATAGTTTGGTCAGTATTAGTAGATTGAAGTTGTTCAGTATTTTTAGCTTTTTCTTTGTTAATATTTTGTTAACTTGTATTGATATTAGAAGTAAGAGTATTTGAAATAGTTACTATAGTAGTAGTAATTGTTGATGTAAAGTTTGTATTAGTTTGTTGAGTTGAAGTTTTGTTAGTTAGAGTAGGATTTGTATTGGTTTGTTGAGTTTGAATTTTATTTAAAGGATTAGTAAGTTTATTAGGTACAATAATTAAAGATTTTTCATGTTTTGCTAATTTCTATGCAGCTAAGTTCTCTAATTGAGAGATTAGTTTGTTTAGCTAATTTGGAAGATGATGTTGGAGTAGTAGTAGAGTTAAATGTAGGTTTTACTTGTTGGAGAGTTTGTTTTTTTTTTTTTTTTTTTTTTTTTTTTTTTTTTTTTTTTTTTTTTTTTTTTTTTTTTTTTTTTTTTTTTTTTTTTTACAAGTGACCTCTTTGGCTATATATTTTATTAAATTTATTATAATTAATTACAAGTAATGATTACAACGTATTTAACTAGATATGCAAACTTAGAACTAATTTATTCTCAAGATATATATGACTAAGATTTTATAACCTGTATTTATATTATTCTAGATTTTGTTATATTACGACTTATCTATTTAAGGTTCTTATTACATTTTCCACATCTTCTATACTTACACAAAGCTACTTCCCAATAGGTAGTCATCTATTACAGATATTTTATTATCATAATCCTTATAGTCACTTTCTGATTGGGTATTCTGGCTTAAGGGCATTTATTATCAGCATTTACACAATGCTGAGACATGAAAGCACTTACATTACGTCGAGTTGTATTCGCATGCTATATTCATATACCTTTTTGAGAACTCTTATGTATTGGTAAGTATAGGCTATATTTCGTAATTCAAAGATTACTCCCAACTAGGTTTGTAATACATAGTACTACTTCCAGCTTTTTTCAAAAGAGGTTAGTGTTTAATATTAGTACGCCCTTGTATACTTTGTCATATTGCTACTACTAGCTTTGTACTTCTAGCTATTTCAGATTATTACATGTTCTCAGCATATGAACCACCTACTCTGCAGTAGGAATCTACCCTTTTAAGTTTTTGTATTTGCCAGAGATGTTCCATATTTGGTAAGGCCAATATCTTATTACTTAATCGTATCTTGTATAATCCCTGCTTCTTTTACTACTCAATTAGTTATTATATAACCCTACCAAGCAATTTCATTATACTATGTAATGATATTGGTTCCTGCTATACTCTTGCCAATATGGACTTACTTTTTTATGCTACTGTATAACCAACTTCTGTGACACCAACTATCACATGTAGTGCCACTTCTCCACAAGATAGAGCTGCTTCTAATAATTCCTATTCTGAATGTTATACTTTACTTGGACTTCTTACAGGGCTTCACATTCGACCATTGACTCCTTAAATAAGGTTATAGAGTATTTTTCGCCTCTAGTCAGTCTTGAACTATTGATCTTGTCTGTGAAGGGTTAGCAGCTTAACTACTAAGCTACAGGTGCCAGACCCTTATTGAAGAGTTTGTTTAAAAATAGAAGTAAGATTTTTTCTTGTATTGTCAAAATTTTTTATATTTAGTAATGATTTTGTTGTAATAGAAGAGCTACTAGAGGTAGCTGAGGTAGCTAAGTTAGTTGTAATAGTGCAGCTATAGTGAATAGCTTCACCTTGTTCAAATTTAGCATTATTTGAAAAGTAATATTAGTTATTTGTAATTTTGCATCAAATAGCTAACTAGCATTTTTTACATGCATGTTTATGAAAGATTAGAGTAGAAGAAGAAGGAATAAATTGAGTAATTTTGTTTAAGTTATTAAGAACAGTTTTAGTTTTTTTGTTAGTAGTACTTGTAGCAAATATTGTAAAGTTTGTTGGTATTAGGTTAAAAACAGTTTTGCTAGCTATGATAAAATTAGTATAATATTTATCACAAAAACAGAAAAAAATTACAATAGTACTTAGAGCTTTAATAAAATAAATAGTTTTAGTATTTTTACAAAGAGCTTTAGTGATATAATCTATTAGCCTAAAGTTTGCAGAAATAAGCTGAGTATTACTCGAGTTTTCTTCATCAAAAGCAATCTCATAACTATTAGCATATTTAGTATAAAAATAGTCAAGGTCAAGAGTATTAGAATCAATTACAGTAAGAGTAGGCATGTTGAGTAACTAATTAAAGTTTATGAGTTTGTAAATGCAAGCAAAAGTTAGTTTTAAAGCTGAGTACTGAGTTGTCAGTTTTGTATCAAGTTGTTAGTTTAAATTCCAAGTTATTAGATCAAATACCAAGTTGTCGAGTCTAATTTCAAGGTTCTGAAAAAAATCTAAATTTGGATTTGTGTTAGTATTACAAATATTCTAAAAATAAATTTAGCTAAAATTAAAAATAGAACTTGATAATAATAGACAAATTATATTTTTAGAAATTAAAAATAGTAAGATTTTAGTTTAGAATTTTTAGTAAGATTTGTAATCAAATTACAAATCTTATATGCAAGATAAATTTTGTACTAATTTAATTAAAATTAATTTGGCAAAGTGCAGTTTTTGTAACAGTTATAATTTTTTATCAATTTGGTAAGGGTTTGTATAACAGAAAATTAAAAGGTTTTTTTGAGATAAAAGAAAAACTTATAGGTATTTTTAAAGGCCGTTTAGAACTCTAAAAGGCTTAATATTTATACAAAAAGTTGATTTATAGCTTGATATAACCAAAAGAGACTAATAACAACTTTACTTAAGAATATAGAAGAGGTTTAGAAGCTAGTTTTTGAGAAATTTTGAAATTTTACTACCTTTAGTTTTTTGAGTATAACTTTGCTTAAAAGAAAACAAAAATTATAAAACTAGACTACTAGAGTATTAAACTATATTTAGAGCAAGTTTACTTAAGAATACTTGCTAGATTTATTTAATAAAATTTTAAAAAGATTTGATTTTATTGAAAAATTTTTGAGAAAATTTGGTATAAAGGATCTATAGATTAAGTGCTGTTTTGCTAACTTCTAAAACAAAATTGTTTAATACTAACAACTTTATATACTATTTAGCAAACTCAAATACCTCTATAGAAGATCCTAAAATAATGATATCAAACTAAAAACTATTCTTACAAATTTTTCTAACATTAGACTATTACAACTACTACAAACCATATCCAGAGAATGAGAAATACTTTCAAAATCTTCTCTTTAAAATTTCTGAAGAGGAATGAACTTCAGTTATTAAAGGTCTTCCTTTATAAAAAGCAATTAGTCTATCAGAAACTAGCTATAAATATATTAAATATGCTAGTTCCAAAGCTCAATATATTTTAAGATCTTTTATTAGTTGTTACTTTCAACTTCAAAAAGTTCTAATTGTTTAGAAAACTTCTAATATTTTCTTAATACCAAAAAAATCTACATAGAACTATATTCTAAATCAAGTCTGACCTATCTCAATTATTGAATTTCTTAAAAAATACTTAACAAAAATATTTACTCAATAACTTAATAAAATTATTACTCGACAGTTAAATAGCATACTTAATCTGTAGATCCTTTATACTAAATTTTCTCAAAAATTTTTTCAACAAAATCAAATTTCTTCAAAATCTTATTAAGTAAACCTAGCAAGTACTCTTAAGTAAACTTGCTTCACACATAGTTTTACACCCTAGTAGTCTAGTTTTATAACTTTTGCTTTCTTTTAAAACAAAGTTATACTCAAAAAACTAAAGGTAGTAAAATTTTAAAATTTCTCTAAAACTAGCTTCTAAACCTCTTTTGTGCCTTTAAATAAAGTTGTTTGTTAGCTCCTTTTGGTTATAACAAGCTATAAATCAACTTTTTAATACAAATATTAAACTCTCTAGAGTCTCAAACAGCCTTTAAAAACACTAATAAGTTTTCTTTTATCTCTAAAAAATTTTTATTTTCTGTTAACAAACTCTTACCAAATTGGTAAAAATTGCAACTATTACAAAAACTGCACCTTGTCAAATTTATTTTAATTAAATTAGTACAAAATTTATCTTGCATACAAGAGTTGTAATTTGATTACAAATCTTGTTAAAAATTCTAAACTAAAATTTTACTATTTTTAATTTCTAAAAATATAATTTGTCTATTATTACCAAGTTCTATTTTTAATCTTAGCTATATTTATTTGTAATGCTAATACAAACCCAAATTAAACTTTTTCCAAAGCCTTGGAATTAAACCTGATAACTCAGTATTTGATCCGAAAACTTAGAATTTAAACTGATAATTTGGTACAAAACTGATAACTCAAAACTTGGCTCTAAAACTAACTTTTCTCATATTCACAAGCTCATAAACTTTAATTAGTCACTCAATATACCTACTCTTACTACAATTGACCCTGATATTCTCAATTTTGATTATTTTTACACCAAATATGCTAACAGTTATAGAATTGCTTTTGATGAAGAAAACTTAAGTAATACCTAGCCTATTCCCACAAACTTTAGACCAATAGATTATATTACTAAAGCTCTTCATAGAAATAATAAAACTACTCATTTTATTAAAGCCTCAAGCACTACTGCAATTTCTTTCTGTCTCTGTGATAAATATCATACTAATTTTGTCACAGCAAGCAAAACTGTTCTCAATCTAATACTAACAAATTTTATAACATTTGGTGCAAGTGCTACTAACAAAAAAACTAAAGCTATTCATAATAACTTAGACAAAATTACCTAATTTATTCTTTCTTTTTCTACTCCAATCTTTTATAAATATATCTGCAAAAAATACTAGTTAGCTATTCGATACAAAATCACAAATAACTAACATTACCTCTTAAATGATGCTAAATTTGAACAAGGTGAAGCTATCTACTATAGCTGCACTATCACAACTACTTAAGCTACCTCTAATAGCTCTTCTATTACAACTACATCATTACTAGGTACTAAAAACCTTGACAGTACAAGAAAAAATCTTACCTCTACTTTCAAACAAACTCTCTAACAGGCTAAACCTATACTTAATCCTATACTACTCCAATGTCATCTTCCAAACCTGCTAAACAAATTTTTCAATTAGAGAATTTGCTGTATAGAAATTAGCAAAATATGAGCAATCTTCAATTATCATACCTAATAAATCTACTAATTCTCTAAGCAAAACTCAAACTCAACAAAGCAATACAAATCCTACTCCAACTATTACTCAACAAACTAATACAAATCCTACTTCAACTACTACTACTACTATAATAACTACTACAAATATTCCTGTTTTCAATATTAATACAAACCAACAAACTATCAACAAAGGAAAAGCAAAAAATATTGAACAGCTTTAAACTACTAATACTAATCAAACTACTTCTGAAAACTTAGATACTCTAAAAAAAAAACTTGAACCTATCTTTGATTAGCTCCATAACTTTCCTATTTCTGATGAGATGAAGCCTAATAATAAACTTCAAACTCCATTATATAAACAACTCTTTGATTTTTTTAAAACAAATCTATATGATTTCATATCTGGAAAAAAAATCAAGTCTGCAACTAAAACAAAAAAAGCATTTAAAGCTAGCTTTTATCAAATCATTAGAAATATGACTAGACAATAGCCTAAATTTTTAACTGTTTTAATTTTTTAAAGCAACTTAACTATTGACAAAAATACAATAATTCTATTTGACATCTTGGAATCAATAATAAAAAAACTTATTCATAAGTTTATAACAATTCTATTCACTAAACTAAATTACGCTAAAATTTTTGCATTACTCTATACAATTCTTCTATACAAAACTAATAGTAAACTTCAGTTTTGTATAAATCTTACCAGAATTCATCTTCACCTCTCTGAAAAATATCAACAAGTACTAAACTATACAAAGTTTGCAGAAGACTTCAATCTCTACTCTATAAGATTGACTATATCTTTTGCAATTAATGCATTTGATCAAGAGAGAAAATATCTTACAATTAAATAGAACAAAAAATTTAACATAACTCTTCTCTTCAATATTTTAAAAACACAATTCTTAGAGAAATTTAATATCTCTTCTCTAAAAAACTCCTTAGAATATTTTGAAAACTGGTTTGAAAAATTCTTCCCAATTTATAACTGACAATTTGATGAACTGCTAAACAAAACAAAAGTGCATAATATATTTAAATACTAATTTCATCTTTAATTTATCAAACAACTAACTCTGTTTCTTTTAACAGAATATGAAACAGTTGAACCTTAATCCTTTGATAACAGAAGAACTGAAAGTATTAAATATTCTAATTATTATATCTTAACTTGTCAGGATGAGGCTTATATCTTTTTAATTAAAGGAAAGCATAACTTTCTAACACTTCTTAAAAGATATACAGATTACTCTTATAAACTATTTCCTAAAAAAAAGTGTAAAATCT
>CAJVPM010001132.1:0-13131 GCA_910592325.1 Scutellospora calospora | reverse complement strand
AATAAGTATAATTATAAATAATAAATGAAACTAATGTAACCCTTATATGTTTTGTATGAGATTACCTTTTATAACTTGTTATACAAAGGTACTAGGTTTAGAATTGAGTACTTTGGGTTCTATGTGATCTAGAGTTAGAGCATGAGTTAGCAGTTTGTTATACTACTACTCTTATCTATATGTCCCTTCTCTAGCAGAATTTAGTTTAATTTAATTGTCTTTTTTACTTTTTTCTCTTCCTTTACTTTTTTTTTTTCTCTAATTTTCTTATTCTTTGATAATATTTTTTTATCTTTCTTCGAATTGTTTATATCATATATCTTTTAATCCTGATGTCTATATATATGTACTCTATTCAGAAGTTTCAGAACATATACCAAAACCTTATAGTAGATTTTTCTGTACTAATTACTTCTTTTATTTTTTTAGTAATACTTTTTTTTAGAATCCCTTATAACTATTTGATATTTTGCGCTTGCTTTTCTTCTTTAGATATCTTTGTCAAAATTTTTTTTAGCTTATAAAGATTTTAACTTTTTTTTTTTTCTTTCAATTTGTATTTTTTTCTAAACTTCTTCACTAATCTTTGTTAATACTTTTTGTACTTTTTCACAACAGATAATATGCTCATTTGATTCAGTCTCAACAAAGCACTTTTTGCATATATTGTTTTTGTATATATTAGGTTTTCTGCTATTTAGTACTCTGATTATAGGAAGTAGATTTTCAATATACTTGACTTTGAATATGCAGAGATAATTTGCTTTTATACTTCCTCCTTATTGCTTATAGCAACTTTTTAACAAACCTTTAAATACTTTCCAGTTCTGACTCCTGAGCTAATGCTGATACTAATTATCATTCTTTTTTCTTAACTATATCTACTCAGCTTTATATATTATTTGAACTAATTTCTTGACAAATACTTTGAGTGGTATATCTATTTTGCATCCTTCCTACTTAGAAATAAACTTGATATTTTTGATAATAATATTGTTGATTTAAACAATATATTTTTATTTGCATCTTTCTTTGCTAACTGATCTGCAATATTATTATATAGATCTTCTGAGTGAGCTTTAATCTTGATTAATTCGAATTGTACTTTTTTGCTTTTGCAAGTTTTGACTATTGCCTATTGTTTTTGGTTTTTAGCTAATATCAAGTACATTCATTTTTAAGGCTTTCTGTTATTGCTAATATTATACATATACTATTTATATAAATTTTTACTTTGTATTCATTTAGTATTATTAATATTGCTACTAAATATGCTACTAGCTCTGCTTGAGTAGATGAAAACTAGTTTCTAATTTTATCTTTATATCTACATACTATTTTGTTTTGCTTATTTATCTATACTATACTATATCCTATCTTTTGCTATATATCCTCTCTTTATAATGATCTCTTTTTCAAATACTGCAAACTACTTTGCTTTCTTTCTTATATATTTTTTTCTTAATACTTTAAATTATCTCTAAGTTATTATATATTCTTTTCTGTAGTCAAGTAGCTAGTTTAGATGCCAAATATTTAGCCTACTTACTTTGACTATATTTTTTCTTCTTTTTTTCTTTTTGATAATATTTTCAACTAGCAGATCTTTCCTTCTATTTGATTCTATGATATTCTAGCTTTCTGTATTTATACTATTAAAGACTATAGATTTGAGTTTTTTAGTAAAATACAATACTTTAGCATCTAGATTTTTAATACTAGAGCTTTTCTATCTGTTGTTTTGTACTATTAGAATATACTCTACTGAGTTTGTATCTAATTGATATTGTTTGAATCACATATTAGTTGTATTATTTAAAAGTCTTTGGAGTACATATATATAAATAACTCAGATATATAATACTCAATATACTTTTGCTAAAACTTATAACTAAAAATTTCTTTTTTTTTTAAATTTTCAACCTATAGGTTGAGGTGAGGTCTTGCATCTATCTTTATATTTGTAAAATATAGTTAAGAGTTTATATGAAACTATCTGGTAATAAATTATATGCAAGAATTGAAGCTCAGACGATAATAAAATAACTAAGACTAAAGTAAATACTAAAATTAAAGCTAAATTAAAATTATTTGTAATCTAAACCTACTAGAATGGTCAAGACTCATCTAGATTTGATTGAAAAGAATATAGTTTGTAGAAAAACTATATTTAATCCAGTGTATTGGCTAAGTGAAAAGTTTTTGAATAGCAAGTTCAGTTGGTGAAGTTTGGTTGTTTTGGAGAGGAGGACTGTATGAATTATGATTGTCCTGAGATATATAAAGAAGTTGTTGACTGTTTTTGTGATTTTGTTGAGAGTTTGAGTATGGTATATAAATGTTATATTGTTGTTTCTAGTTTGCAAATTCAGAACAATAGGGTAGCCATATTTGTTCATAAATTTTTAAATTAAATTTAAGAAACAACTTAATAGTTATGTGTAAAGCTAAGTGGACTGAGTTAGTATATGTTTGGATTGTTTGGATAAGTGCATATAGTAGAAGTCCTTTGAGTGAGGTATATAAGTTAATTGTGTTAAAGGAGTTTGTAGATAGCTGAAGTAATAGATAAGGTATAATCAGATTTTTTAGTGTAAGAGATTGAGATTGAGTAATTTCTAAGTTTGTGTTGTTGAGAATTTCAGTAATAGATTGTAAGATTATTTTCTGTAGTATATTAGTATAATAA
Source organism: Scutellospora calospora (assembly GCA_910592325.1). Taxonomy (NCBI): domain Eukaryota; kingdom Fungi; phylum Glomeromycota; class Glomeromycetes; order Diversisporales; family Gigasporaceae; genus Scutellospora; species Scutellospora calospora. The sequence goes on along the minus strand of CAJVPM010001132.1, from coordinate 10,442 downwards.
TCTGTAATCCAGTGAAGTTCCAAGTCTGTTTGGTTGTATTTAAAGCATTTGTTATTTGATATTGTGTTTGGGTAGTATTTGTGTAAATGTGATAGTATTGGTAAACTCTAAAAATTTCTCTATATAGGATTGTTATATTTGCATATATATTAGTAATTCAATATTTTGCTTTAGTAGTCTAAGAAATAGTTAGTATATTATATTACATCTTTTCTATTCAAATAATATATTTAATAAAATATATTTTAATTTCAGTAATAAAACTATATTGTTTATATATACTATTTGATTAACTAATAGCTTTTTTATTTCTAGCATGCTTGTTATACTGCCTACTACTTTTCTGCATTGACCTATATTTGCTTTTTCTTGGCTTTTAAGATTAATTCAAATGGCTAAGAATCTTGTATTTTCTTCTGCTTTTTTAACTTCAATATATTTAGACAGTACTTTAATTCAAATACTTTCTAATATTTTAGCTTTTTTATCTAGTCTCTATATGATTATTTTAGACTATGCTCTATTAATCTCTATATTATTCAGTTCAAAGAACTCATTTAATATATTTATAATGTTCTGTAAAGAGTCTTTAGATGATGTATCCATATACTATCATCTGCATAAGCTAATGCTAAGACTACAATTTTTTCCTTTTTTGAGATATTTTTGTTTATGTCTAATAGCCAGTTCAGATATATTTGATATCTAAGTTTCATCTGTTGTATATGTACTAGTAGTAGATTATAAAAAATTCTTTATATCTGAAATAAGATAACCTCTTCTTAGTCTATTCTATAATCTGCTATAAAAAAGCTTGTTAGTCTACTATTAGTGATTACTCTGATTTTATGATCTTTATATAAGTGCTTAATGAATATAATTAACTTTTTAGAAAATTTAATTTTTTTTATAACAAATTCAAATACTATTAACTAACTAAATTAAATACTTTTTTTATATCTTGAAATATAATTCAAAGTTCAAGATTTTTTTGTTTGATATCTTCAATCATATTGTTTAAGCTATATATTAGATCTATTATACTTTTTTTATTTTTGAAATTTAGATGATCTTGTCCTTTATTTATTGAGAGAAAACAAAATAATGTTATAATATGAATATAAACTAAACTAAGCTAGCTACATAAATGTCCTCTTCTTACAATTCTAGATTCATTCAGCTACCAAATAGTGTTCAGATGCAATCTAACTACAATAGTTAAATTTTCCTTCTGAGAGAACAGTTTGCTAAAGCAAATTTATATTCAATCGATCAACAGAAGGTTACTATATACTGTTCTTATCAAGATTATCTAATTCTCTAACTTTCTTCTTCTAGCTTCCTAAGCTAAAGGATTTGTATTCCAACTGACTAATGAAAAAAACAAATAACAAGAAAAATAAAAGGGGGGATAATAAAATATTAGAAAAAGCTACCTATACAAAAAAAAAGAATACACAGAAATAAAATGAAAGAAGAAAAAGAAGGCAGAAAAAAGATAATCAAGATAGAACACACTATTATAGCCTATGCTAAGGTATAAAAAATTATTATACTTTTTTCAGGTAATCTTACAAAATTTGTATTTTTAAGTATATTTTTTTGACTTATTATTTTGCTTAGCTTTTTCTAAACAATTCTTATGACAAGCTTTCTAAATGTTTTAAGTAACATAATAGGTCATGTAGATACCAAATTATATTCTCAGTTGATACTTTTTAGAATTAAGTAAATTTGATCAAGTTTCTATTTTTTTGAAAACTTCTCTTCTATAATGACTTTATTTGCAAACTCTTTTAGATATCTTTTGCTATAGCTATTTATATTTTTAATTAGCTTATAGCTAATATCTGATATTTCTAGTATAGTATCTTTTTGTAATATGCTTATAACTTTATTCTATTTACTTTCAGTAACTTTTTATATAACTAGCTTATACCAATCTTTTTTTATACTATTTTGTTTATTATATATTTCTTTCTAATTACTATTTATTTTATCAAATTTGTATTTTCTTTGTTTAAACTATTTCTGAAAATGCCTTACTACCTCTTTCTTAATCTCTTCTTTTTTAGTCTTTAGTATTGCATTCATAAATTTTTCCTTACTCTTTACTAATACTTGTTTATAGCAATTTTGCTATAGTGCTACTCTAATAAACTATTAATATTTTCTTTAAATTTGCTATATCTATTGTAAATTATTTCTTGATATATTTACTAATTTTTTTTTCTAGTTTTACTTCTCTTCTTGCTCTTTTACTCAATATATTTTATCATTTTTAATCTCTAAACACTATTCTCTTTCCTACTTATTTAGTAGTTTAGAAATTTGTATATTATTATTATTTTTTTTTTTTATAGAATGAGGCCTTGTCTTAGATTTTATTAAGTTTTATAATATAAGTACAAATATTATGTTATATTAATGAACTATTGTTATCTAAGCTAGAGCTAGTTTACTTCTTGGCTTGTACTCTACTAGAGTAGGCTATTGATTTGTAGTTAGATCTTTGCTATAAATATATTAGTAATGCTATATTTAGTATAAACTTCTAACTATATTTCTGTTTTATCTTTTATCATTTGAATTTTTACTTGTTTAGTAGTGAGGCTACTAGTAGTCTGTAAGGTAGTTATCTATATTATAGTATTGTTATATTTAGTGGTATTAGATAGTTGTTAGCATCGTAATATTCAAATCTGTTGATATACTTTATATATAATTTTATGTAATAGATGAGCAGAGTGAGGTATATTTTTGCTTTTAGCAATTAGATTTTGTAAAAAATAAGTAGTAAATATTGTTGAGATAAAGCTATGAAGGATATTATAAGAGTTGTTCAAGATGTTTTCTGATTGTATTTTGAGATGCTGTAGAAAGGTATAGATAATATCTGCAATAGAATCTTGGTTAGAAGGTTTGATATATTTGTTTATATATTTAGTAGTAATTGTTTTGATAATAGTTAAAATATTAGTCTGGTTTTTGTAACAAGTAATCTAGTAGTTATTAGTTTCAATAGTTATGTTACAATATTAACAGATATTTGTATTTGTTTTATTAGAGTAGTGAGTTAAGAGATTTTGTTGAGTTGAGAGTTCATCTAGTAGGAATTTTAACTTGAATACCTTTAGTATAGAGTGTTAAGATGAGGTATAAAGACTGTTTAAAGTATTATGGATATTAATATATTTATAGAATACTTTTCAGTATATATCATTACTTATGGTATTCTAGTTTTCTGTATATTTTTGTAAGTGCCAAGTTGCAGTATAGTTGGCTTGTTGTATTTGTTTGATAACTGTTCATACTCTGTTATCAATTGCATTCTGGTGAAGATGAGGTATAACTATATTATGAGTGATATTAGTATTAAAAAAGACAATATATAGTATATTAGAAGAATTAGTATATAATAAGTTTTGTTGGTTAGAGAGAGTTATTTATAATTTGATATCTGTTCAGGCAAGTATGATGAATATGAGGTGCCAAAGTGGCCAGTGTTTGTTTTTCTATATTTTGTTAATTCAGTATGATGTTTGTTGGTTAAGTAGGTTATAAGTGTTAAAAATAGTATTTGAGGTTGTAGCTATTATGAATATATAGTTTGGTAGAAGAGAGATAAGTATAGTAATTATTGCAGTACAGATTGCTCTTGTATATGATTGCTATTGAATAATTTGAGCAGTAAAGGTATCTTTATTGTTAATTTTCTATATGAAGTAGGTTTTTACTTGTATAGTTTTCGGTGAGATACAAACTGTATCTATGTTAGCTGTATAGTAGTATTGTTTAGTAATTGTAGATTTTAATTTTTGTAGCAAGTCTGTTGCCAGTCTATTTTGGAATATTGTAGTTATAAGGTTAGATTTACTATATATATATAGTATATTGGAGTTTTTGTTGATGTTGTAGTTATTTTTTTGAATAAGGTAAGCTACATGTATATTATTAATATTGGATTGAAGTAGATATGTGTAAAAGACTTGAATTAGTAGTAAATATTTAGTATTAGTTTGTATGATGTAATGATTAAATTCATTAGTAGTTGTTATCAGGTTGCATCTATTGCATCTAACTAATTTTGGTTTGCTATGAGTTGGATTGTAAATCTAATGTATTAAATTATTAGTTAGATATTAATAATTAGTACTTTTGCTGATTATTATAGAATTGCAATAGATAGTAGTTGTTCAAGTTTGGTTGATAAGATTAGTAGTTAGTAGAGTATATAAATTAGGATAAGGTGAATTATTGAGTATACTAGATGAGATATCATTTATTGAGTTCTTCAAAGCTTCTATTAATTGAATAAACTATTTAGATATTAGTTCATGAGGAGTTTTGTTAGTAGTATGTACAATATATTGCCAAAATAGCAGTAAAGTATAGTTGTAGTTAGTGATTTGTTCTATAGTATAAAGATTTATTTTGTTAGTTTAGCTTTAGTTATATGTAGTTGTATATATTTTCTGATTAGATGATCAATGCTTTGTTATAGAAAGCTATGTGTTATAGGCTATAAATTTAGACCACTTGTTAAAGTGATCCCAAGTTTATGTATCTCTGTAATTATTGTTGCTGTAGTAGTATAGTTGTGAGATATGAGTAGTATGAAATTAGAAGAGGATGGTATATTGTATGATGTAGAGGCTATATTTTGAAGTTGTTGAATTCATATTTGACTTGTAGTATTGTTGTTATAAGTATGATCATTTAGTAGAGTTATTGTATTAGAAATATATTGACAAATTTAGCTATCCTATAGATGTTATAGATTATAGATTTGATGGTAATGTATTGTAGAATTTGAGATTAAAGTAGCTATTCTAGCTTTGTATTTTATAATTGTATATACTTGTTAGTAATGCTATTGCAAATTAATAATATGAATTATTGTATTAAGGATACAGTAGTTGAATCTTGATATGATCTCTGAGTTAATGATATATATGCATTGTTTGTCTGTAAATTTCTTCTTTTTGAGAAGTAGTAGTACTTAATTGATTTTATATTTAATAATATTGTATATTAGTATATGGTTTTTGTATATTGTAAAAAAGCATTCTAAGAATCTAAAGGTCTCTTTAGATTTTATTAGAGTTAGTATTGTGCTATTGAAGTAAATAGTATTTTCTATGTTATTGTAATTGTTAGTATAAAGAATAGACTTCATTAGGTTGACTATAATTTTAGTAAGCTTGTAAAATGATGAAGCTGTATTTACTATCTCTCGTAAGTGATGTTGTGTAGATATAATCTAGAGGATATTATCTATATATGCTAGAACTGGAGTATTGAATTTAATTATCTTGTTTTGTAGTAGTGTTAGGTCTGTATCTAATGTCATAGTGTATTCTGTGTATCTGTTAGTGATAGTATTGAGTAGTAGATTATAGTATAAACACTAGAATATAGGTATAATTGTTTTGCCTTGGTCTATGCTATCTTGTACTGTATAGAGCTGAGTATTGTTAAGGTTAGTAATGATTTGATTTTGGTGATGTGAGAAGATATCAAGGATGATATATTGAATAGTTTTAGAAATTTTGATTCTGTTAAGAGCTTTGATTAGTAATGGGATATGAACTGTATCATATACCTTACTCATATCTTGTGATAATATCTATATTTCTTTGTTGTATATACTAAAGTCTTCAAATATATATTTTAGTATTTGGATCAGTGTGGTAGTAGTAGAGTAAGGTAGAGCAACAAAGTTGTTGTTATTTAGGATTAAATATTGGTTAAGTATAGTATTGATGCAATTTGTGATTATCTTAGTAAAAATTTTTTGAGTGTGTTCAATTAGTATAATTAGATAAGTATAGTTAAGTTCATCTGTAAATATTAGATTTTTGAAGATTAGGTAGATATTGCTTTGTTTCTAATTCTTAGATATAGTTTGGGTTATAAGACATTTGTTAAATAGTAGTAAAAGAAATTTGTATATTATATTTACTATTTAGATACCTAATTTATTTATTATATAGTATTTGATCAATTTCTTTTATATTTTCCTCTAAACTATTTATTCTTCTTCTGAACAGTTTTTTAAGTATTTCATATTGCTATGTATTAATGACTTTGGTATCTCTTTTCTAATTTAGCTTTTCTTATTTTTTTTTTGTATTTTAGAATATTCATATTACTTTCTGGCTATATGTTTCTTAATCTTCTTTTATATCTTTGTAGTAATAATAGATTCTTCTTATTTTATTCTGTTTCTTTCTAGTTCTTACTTTTTTTTTAAATAGATCTAAACTGTTTATTTGTAGCCAGACTATACTATGATTACTATCTTTTATAGTTTTTGTACTCTCTATATTACTTCTTGTAATGAATAGTTTTAAGCCTTGATAGTACTATATATAGTCAATTCTTGTTACAACTTTACTATTTAACTAAGAAAACTTGATCATATTAGGATTATAGAAATAGAAAGTCTCTATATGTTCTGTTTTTTTAAGCCACTTAATAACTTTTGAATTAGTATCTAATATTCTTTTTCCTTTACTACTTGTATCTAATTTTCTATTAAGTACTGTATTGATATTGCCTATTATTATATGATAGGTATTTTTCTTATTTTTCACTAGCTCTTCTAGAATTATCTTGTAAATCTTTTTGATGATTTCTTCATTTTTGAATAATATATATGCTATTCATATCTGTAGTATAACTTTTCTAAAGTAGAACTCTACTTTAAGTAAATATAAGTTATATTTTTTACAAGCTCCTATATAATGATACTAGTTTTGATCTACTAGTAGTCTAACTTCTAAATCTTTATTCTTGTTTCTTTTAGTATCAGACCAGAAACTTCTATATACTCTATTCTCTATATTAAACTATTCTTCTTCTTTTTTATATATATTAGTTTTAATGATTCCTATTAAGTTAAGTTGTTTTTCCTTACAGTACTTAACTAATTGCTCTAGTTTTAAATAATCACTCTTAAACCTATTTATATTATATATTTCTATTTTGATTTTCTCTTTCTATTCATCTTTTTTTATTATATTTATATTTTTTCTTATGTCTCTTTCTTGTTCATCTATCATTTTATTATTCATTTGGTTTATACTATGATATATTCTTCTTATATACTTAAGTTTTCCTTCTTAATCTATACAGACTTTCTGTAATTGAATTTTGACAGCTTTTAGAAGCAATTTGGAATATTATACTTCTATTTGCTTACTTCTTTTCCTATTCCTTGTACAAGCTAAATTAGTTAAGTTATATATTCAAGTAATCTGTTATTATTTTTATAATAACTTTATTTGATTGATTTTTATTTTTATTGCTACTATTTTTTCACTAGAGACTACTTCTCTTTTCTATTTTATACTTCTTTTCCTTAATATCACTTGGTGCTATATATGTTTTTCTATACTTCTCTTATATAAATTTTAAGTATTTACCTTTGAGTTCTGGTTTAACTTTTTTTCTTTTTTCTAAGCTCTTTTTATTTCTTTTTGAATATATTTCATTCTCTCTACAATCCTTTACTCTTTAGCTTTTGAATAGCTCAAATTCTTGATCTCTTGTATTTGCTTATCTTAGCTTATAGTTGTAGTAGTACCTTGAAAACTTAAAGATATTAATCATATCTTCTTAATTTTTAAAATATACTATCATACTTCTTATATTGTTGTTATTATAGTTTTGAAAGATGTATAGTACTTCAGCTTTGAACTTTTTGATTTATCTTCAAAGAAGTACTTCATTTGTATTTTCTAATAGATCTAATAGTTTTTTGCTAAATTTGTTTTTTGTATGAAGTAATTTATAGTTGTTAGTGTCTGCTGTTATTCTTACTAATATTTAGTTTGCAAATAGCAAACACCAAGTCTCATTCTTCAACATTTTATCAAAAGTCCTTCTTTGAACTTAACCTCTACTTTTGTTTTGTTATATATACTTTTAATTATCTTTATATATTTAACTCTTCTTATAAAATACATTATTTTGAAGACTTGTATTCTCTTTGCTCAACTCAATAGATCCTATACTATTATTTTGTTTTTATCTTTAATCTTATTTATGTTATTAAGGTTTTATTGTACTTTAGTATTTCTCTTATATATAACTTCTTGTTGATCTCAATACTTATATCTTTTTTTTTTCTTTTTATAAAAACTTCTTCTAGTTCTGATTTTATCTATTCTTCTATTCTTTTTCTTATTTCTTTTTTTTTTTATTATTAAGATAGCTTATATTGCTAAGCAAATTTTATTAGTTTGATATATGAAATCCTATATAGGATTCCCTATAGTTTGTAATTATATAAAGAGTGTACAACAAGCCATATATACAACTTTAGTCCTTATCTAATTTAAGTAATCTGCTATGTAGGTTTTAGACTATCTGTTAGTACTATACTATACTACTATATCTGTAACCTACCTATGAGTTATCTATTTAAACACTCTGTTTAACTAACTCATACTGTTACAAACTAATATCACTATAATATCTAACTGCTTACACTAGCTAGTTTATTGCAGATCTATTTATTGACTTTAGCTTAGATTCTCTCAGGTTATATTATACTTAACATATTGTGAATATCTGCAAAGCTAGTTAATCTCGAAGCATACCTATTAGAGCAGTCTATGTCTATTTTATGAACTTACTTAGCTTAGACTCTTGTAGATATTCATACAACTCCAGTTCCTACTGTGACTCTCTACTAGTATTATTTTGAGATCTCACTAAGGCCTATCATAAATTAGATTCTCCTAATCTAGTTAGCTACCAAGCCAAGTTGGTGTTACAATAACATATAGTAATTTCTACTACGATATGAACTTATGCATACCTAACTTGATCAAAGTTTTTAAGCATACTATCCTTCTAAATTAAGCATTAGCTAGTATGACCATCAAAAGCTGTACTACTTCACCAACTCAGAATTTTTACTATACAGGTTCTCTGCTCATAATCTTATCAAGATTTATTCATATAATATTATGTCTCTCCAAATATCTTATCATACTTCTAATATTCAGATGATATTGATGCAATATGATTTATAGGGTTACAACCTCAAAAACAGATAAGGTTTACTGTAAGTTAAATACAAAGGTCTGAGTAATTATTCAAATTTGTTGATAGTAGTGTGAGACCCGAAAAGTGGTTAAGTTGAGTTCAGAATGGTATAATGTGACCCAAAGTCACGGGAAAAGTTACATTTATTGCATTTATTGCATTTATTGCATTTATTCGATTTATGTGACTTATGTGATTTATTAGATTTATGTGATAAATTAGATATATTATTTTTATAACATTTATGTAATAAATTAGATAAATTGCATTCGAATTATACATTATAAATAAAGGCCGTGTTGGTCCATAGAGGAGAATAACTCCCAAGTTCACTCTTATAAACAATGGAGTTCTTTATTAAATAATTCCTACTACCTGACCCACACTTTCTTTAATTACCCCTTCTGATATTCTACTAAGTGGCATAGTAGAATTATCTTTGCGAAGTCCATAGACTAATTCATGATTACTGTACCCCCCCCGAAGTAATAATTAAGCTGTTTCTTAGTAGTAGGAGAGACGACCTAAGCTTTAGAACATCCGCCTGCTAAATCTAACTGCCTCTTTCGATATAGTCATCTGGTTGCTGATCGATTAGAAGATTGTTTTGGTCCTGGTGACCAAACCGCCCGTTCGTATTTGGTTGTGACTGTGAGATAGAACTGTAGATTTGACAAACTCTCTAATACCGTAACGTTAATGATAACTAGATTTGGAGTTAAGTGTGCCAACTCGAGGGACCTGTAAGTCACGTGACATAGTCTGGTACTGGCGAGTTTAATAAGTACTGTGCAAAAGGAGAAGAGACGGCTAAAACAATGAAGGTAGTCATATAATTAGGAAGACCAGAGGTTGTAAATCTAATACGTACCCATTGCAGTAAACATACCTGAGCTGAAGAATACTGTTAAAGTAGCATAACAGTATAATCTTTATATAATACTTACCAAAAATTTGTCCAGTTAATCTTGATGTACTAAGATTAACCGTGGTCTTTAAGTCCAACTAGCTCAACGTACTGTGGTTAGTTGTGGTTATTAATAGAGTTCCAGTTACTCGATGTACTGTGGTAATTGTAGTTTCAAGTTTAAGATACCCAAAGTACTGTGGTATTCAAATTGACTAAGTATAGAACTTTTGTTGCTGATCTTTGGTTCTTAAGATTTTATACTAGAGGTATAAAATAAGTAGAGGAGAAATATGAGACCCGAAAAGTGGTTAAGTTGAGTTCGGAATGGTATAACGTGACCCAAAGTCACAGGAAAAGTTACATTTATTGCATTTATTATATTTATTGCATTTATTCGATTTATGTAACTTATGTGATTTATTAGATTTATGTGATAAATTAGATATATTACTTTTATAATATTTATGTAATA
>CAJVPM010001131.1:0-13135 GCA_910592325.1 Scutellospora calospora | reverse complement strand
GATAATGAATAGGCAAATATATATAAAAAACAAGAAAGAACCAATGATACTTAGTATACAGAAATTATGAATAGAATAACAAAGAAAGAATAGTCAGAAGTTACAAGTTTACTAAAAGAAGATACAGCATCTGATATATCAGGAATCAGCTATAGACTCATCAAAAAAGTAAGCCTTAAGACAAAAGAATATTTAATAAACTTCACAAACAAAATAGTTTACAAAGAAAAATTCCCTAAGAAATAGAAATTAAGGCAAATATATTTAATCTCTAAGAGTACAAATTAGGAATTTAATCTAGTGAGCACTAGGCCAATAATGCTACTTGAGATATTTAGAAAACTTATAGTCAGAATTATTCAAAAAAGACTAAGTAAAGTATTCATCGAAAAGCAAATTTTAAAAGAAACAAATTTCACAGAACTACCTAACAAAAGCATTATAGTACTAATACATGTTCTAAATAATGTTATTGAAGATACAATCCAAAGAGACAAAGAATTATGAATAGCAGTTTAGGACATGTGAAAAGCTTTTAATTCAGTGAGTATTCATGTTTTAGAACTCTCTATGAGAAGAATCAAACTTTCTAAAAATCTAATTACTTTTATTAAGTAATTATATTAAGATCATGAAATAAGAGTAATAACAGATGAAGGTCTAACTGATTTCTTTGTAACTGGTAATGGGATAGATCAAGATGAAGTAATCTCTCTACTAATGTAGAAAATATTTTATGATCTATTACTAGTAAGAATACAGCAGTTAGGAATCAGGTACTAAATAGAGCTACAGTGGCCAATAGATATCAAAAAGTGAACCTTCATAACAGAAAAAGCTATGATTTCAGCATTAGCATATGCAGATGATACTACATAGATAGCAGAATCTAAGCTTGCATTACAAGAGATCATAAATGTATCAAATAGCTTTTTCATATTAAATGATATTGAGATAAACAGAACAAAATCAGAAGCAATAGCTTAGAGATCTCATAAGAAAGAAAAAGAGGAAGAATATATTCAAATCAAATATCACCAAGTCCAGTTAAAGTGAAGAAACTAGAAGAAAGTATAAGGTTCTTTGGTGTTTGGATAAGCTTGAAAAAACAAGAGAGAACAAGTATTCTACATTGCAAAAAAGAAGTAGGAAAGCTAATATATATATTAAGGTACAAAAAACTTTTAGCAGGCCAGATAATATATATAAACAAGATAGTATTGCTTCCAAAGCTCAAATGTCTGCTAGCAAATATATGGAGTGCTATATATATTTTATTTTAAGATAATTGAGTTTAATTATTTGTTTTGATTTTCAGACTAATTCAGATTAACCAAATTTCACGATTTTAATTGGTTAAAAATAATAGACAGCTATTGGGTAATCTTGTGATGTGTTTAGCCTCATATAATTTTTCTTTATATTCTTCTACATTATCTCTATTTTTCATTATGCAAATTGACTTTCATTTATAATTAAAAAATATCAATCATATTAAAATATACATGAATTTAATAAAAACTCATTTTTTTTAAAAATATAAAAATAGGCTTTTTTAGTTGACAGCACTCCATATGCCTAAAGAAAAAATCATATGATACTATACACCAGCCTATGCTTAGACTAATTAAATAGAAATTAGAACTTCTATCTACATGTGCAAATATGACTCTCTGGCATAAAGAAATATTTAGAGTAGTAAGCTTATAGCAAAAACATATTGAGCATCATATATTAGAGCTCTTTATAAGAATAAATACAAATGGTATTGTAGATATTACTACTCTAATAAGACTGAAGCAATCACAACTAATACGAATATGCCAAAATGCATTCTTATTGTAGAGAACATGAATTAGAAAAAAACTAAATATAGAAATCTAAGAGCTTCAATAATACAACACACAAAAAAGTTTAGTATAAGTATCACAAAAAATGAATTTACAGAAAGTTGGAACTTTACAAAAATACAAGAAGAAAAAAGTTGTCTCATTAGTAGTATCTTTAATAAATACAACATAAAAGAAGCATAGGAAAGCATAACTAGACTCAACTTATAGCACATAAACCAGCTGTTAGATAATGAACAGAAAAAAATAATTACTTGGAGACAACTTAATGTGAGAGAGGGAAAAAGATATATTAGAAGAAAAGCAAAGTAGTTTCAAGTACTAGAGAATGAAATTCTAGCAGATAAGAGTTCAAGAGAAATAACTGAAGAGTATCAAAAAAAAAGAGGATTTCAAGTATGAGAAATCGAAAAGAGAATCTTATGAGACAAGAAGAAAAAAGAATAGATACTCATAAAAGGTAAAGAGAATAAAGAAAGTGAAATAGGTTGCATTATTAGAAAAGAAAAGAAAATAGTAGAAGTAGAAATCTAGAAAGAAGACCAAAAAAACTCGTATAAAGAACTTGGTTAACAAAAAGTATACAATGAAGAAACCAAACTTAAGAAAAATAGACAAAGACAAAGGATTGTATTACAAGAAGTTTATAATATCTCAAGCTTTATACAGAAGAAAGATAATGCACCAGAAGTAGTATTTAATAAAAAGTATCTAGAAAAATAGGAAAAGAGAACTAAAAAAGCAAAGTAGGAAACTTTAAAAAGTTTAAAAACCTAGAGCACATCAAGGTAGAAAGTAACTGGAAAGCAGAGCTAATTAACCAAGTTATCTGAAATACAAGAATTAGAGAAGAACTAAAGGCTAGACTAGAAGTGAATAGAGAAAAGAAGGAAATAGTATTCTATATAAATAGCTCACTCAGTAGAGAAGATACTAGAGAAAAAATAAGAATAGGATTTAATGTAGTTTAAATAAATAGTACAAATAATATAGTTTTTAGTTACAAAGAAAAGATAGAAAACTGGTTCTCATCTACTCGAGTAGAGCTAGTAGCTTGTCTAGTAGCAGTTTTGTTAGTTCTTAATAGTTGCAAAGTAAAAATAAAGACAAATAGCACATATGCAATTTTCATGATCAAGAACTATCTAAAGAACAAGAAAATATATGAGTGATTAAAGTCAAAAAACAATAATATTCTGCATGTAATCAAGAAAGTCTGCAAAAGCAAATCAGTTAAGTTAATACTTACAAAAATCAAAAGTCATTCTGGAGATATTTATAATGACGCTGTAGATACGCTTGCAAAAGAAAAAATATATAAAGCACATAGTATAGAACTAAGCAATATTAGTAACAATAGTATAAAATATATTTCTGAATAGAAAAAGATAAGTTTGAAGACTCTAATAAGAGCCTTCATTAAAAAAGCAGTTCAAACGATGTACAAAGCAGAATGGACATGACTAAGAAAGAAAAATAATAAGGAACATCAAACAAGAATTCATAATCAGAATTAGAAAGCTTTTAAGAGTATACTTAGAAGCTATGGCAAGCAATACCAGAATTCTGAAGTAAATCATTTACGATTGTTCAAAACCAAATGCATTAAAAACCTTCTCCCAACTATTGAAATCTTAAACCGTAGAAGACCTCAATTATACAAAATAGCTTATGTAAGAGATGCTTTAAGGAAAAAGAAATGATTGAGTACTTGATTACTTGTGAAAAATCAAATCAAGTATTAAAGAAGAAACATAGAAATGGCTCTACAAAGATAAAAGAAAGAAGGAAAATTAAAACTTATTGAGCATATAACAAGCTATCTAATATGAACAGGAAAAGAAACAACAAAAAAGAAAAGGATGGATAAGAGATATCTTTAGTGAAAAAGATGCAGAAAAAATCAAAAACATTGTTAGCTCTAAAAGTATGATAATAAAATTTTAGAGTATTTTCTGGCATATATAGATAGAGTTATTCTATAAGGAAGTTTGGAAGAGCTGATGCAAAGATATGGAAATATGAAAGAAAAAAGAAAAGATCTCAAAAAAAGAAAAATACTCCTAGAAGGAAAAAAGAAAAAATAATCTAAAGAAAAGGACTGTAGGAAGAAAAACAAAATACAGAATAGATAAAAACACAGAAAACTGTAATATTAGCTTAAAAATAGTACTAAATAGCATAGCTAGGGAAGTAAAGGAAGGAATTTCAGATAGTTGGGTTTTAAGTTAGTCATGATAGGCTATAGTGTTCTTCTTATACTGTGTTGTAGTTTATAAACTATAAACAACTCCAATATAAGACAAAGATTACTATAGCAGATTACACATAGGTATCTTTGGGATAACTAAATGAGTCAGAGCTTAAAAAATTAGGTATTAGATAGTATAAAACTTGATAATGTAGCTTGTTTTTAATGAAAAGCAAACCTAAATAAATTATGGCATGACTGTTAAAAAAAAAAAATAAAAAAAAATTTTATAAATATTAATTAAAAATCAAAAAAACTTTTATAATAAATATATATTCTTTTTTTTTTTTCTTTGATAGTTATATCATAAACTTTATTAAGTTGTTAATTATAGCTATAGCCAAGTTACATACAATTATTTAATTTACTTAATTTTCTAAGCTTAACATTGCCTAGCTATTACTAGAGTGCTTAAATATAATCTGTTACATTAGTCTTATGGCTAGAACAATTTTGTCTAACTAAGTTAAAGAAAACTTTACTAACTTTTTCATTCTCTTTTTATTTCTTTTTTAACTACTCCTTCTACTAATACTTCTATTTACTCCTTTTTTTTTTTTTTTTTTTCTTCACAAGTAATATTTTCCTTTCCTTGTCTGTTTGAATTCTTACTTTTGTTTTTTTTCTTTTTGCTAT
This sequence comes from Scutellospora calospora, assembly GCA_910592325.1. Taxonomy (NCBI): domain Eukaryota; kingdom Fungi; phylum Glomeromycota; class Glomeromycetes; order Diversisporales; family Gigasporaceae; genus Scutellospora; species Scutellospora calospora. The sequence goes on along the minus strand of CAJVPM010001131.1, from coordinate 8,398 downwards.
ATTTCTTTTGAGCTTTGTTATAATTCCTTCTTCTTTTCCTATATAATCACTTTTTTATATTACTAGTTTTATATTATTTTTGTAAAGCTTCTTTGCATAATAAAGAGAATACTATTTAGTCAATCTTCTGTTATATTCTTTTTCAGAGCTAATATCTGAAGATTTTTTGCTATTTTATGTTCTTCAAATCTGATTAATAGCTCTATTCTTCTTTAGTATCTGCTCTCTTTATCTTTTGAAAAAATAGCTTCTTTAATTTTTAGCAAAAAGTGTAGTTTGGAGTCTTCCTTAACTTGAATCTAGCTAATATCTACTAAGACTGCCTCTTCAATTTCTTTCTAAGACTCTTGTAGAACAAAGTACTATATTAAATGATTAAAGTCTTCAAGTATTCTTTTTTTATATAGGATACAATAATCTTTTTGATATAGTTCTGACTTGTATTTTCTAAGCTTACTAAGTATCAGTAAGCTATTCATTAAATATTTGATCTGCATAGCCAAACTTTTACTATCTTTCATTGAAAGACAATTTATTCTTCTTAGTCTTTTGATCTTTTGCTATAGCTTTTTCTAATTATACTTAGTATTCTTAATTAAATTATTTCTTTTTTAAAAGGTCTACTCTGTACTATTATACCTTTTTGTTAGCTTTATTATAAAAAGCTTTACTAAGCTCTTAATTCTATTTAACTTCTATGCTATGTCATAACTAAAGTTATCACTTTTAACTCTATTTAGATCTAGAGTTATATGTAATCTCTTTCTTTTCTTTGCTAGTCAATCTGCTTTATTATGCTCTTTATTATTAGCATAACTTTTAATCTTTTTGAGCTCAAACTTTATACTTTTTTACTTAACAAGTGTTGCTATTTTTTCTAGAATTATCCTATTATCCATTTTAATCTATTTGCTGTATTACTTGATATTGTATATTTTTGTTATACTCTTTATTGCTTGTTTACTATCTATAAGAACTCTAACTATTGTATTATATTATACTAGTAATAATACTATTTAAATTCTTAATAACTCTGTTTTAGTTGATATTAGTTATTTAACAACTCTAAAGTTTTCTATACTAACTATACTACTATTTACTTTGTCTATTACTATCTATTCTACTTCCATAATTCTCTTCTCTTCATCTTTATCTAAAGACCCATTATATAGAATTTTATTTCTCTTTTTTTCTTTAGTCTTATCTCTCATGTTTTTCCTTTTAATATTATTACTATTTCTTTGTTTAAATTCTATGCTTCTATTATCTCTAGTTCCTGCTTCTTTACTATTCTCAGACTAGCAAAAACTAGTTCATTTCTTTTAGTTCTTTGATACTTAACTTGGTTTACAACTATTGTTCTTAGTGAAAAGTCTATTAGATCTATTTCTTTGTTTATACAATTCTTTAGAATTACTTCTAGAACTTTTCTTCTCAGTTGCCAAGCTCTGCACTCTTCATGTACTCTTTCTTTATTGATTAAATAGTCTTTATATTTTCTTATTTTCTTATATCTTTCTGTGTTCTCTTGATTTTCTTAATATTCTACTACTACTCTATTTTCCTTTTTCTTTTGCATATATCATATTTTCTTGCTTTTATTTTATCTTTCTTTTTCTTTTATATATATCCTATTTTCTTACTTTTATTTTAAATATCTTTATATACAATCTACTTTTATTTCTTTTGTTAGCTAAGATTTCTTCTAGTATGTTCTGCACACTTAGACAATTTCTTATACTTGTTCTGTATTCTTCTTTAACTTCTCTTTTTTCTTCACTAATTAGAACTTTTTTTCTACTTCTTTGAACTATATTGCTTTTTTGCCTTTTTTCAATTTTTTTCTTAATATTTTAAGCTACTGTTATATCATTAGATATAAGCCTTCTAGATCTAAAATTTGCTCTAACAACACTATATTCAGATTACAAAGTATCTTTGCTATCTTAATAAAGGTTTTCTTTTTTATTAGATTTTTAATTAGTATACTATTTGCTTTAGCAATCTTTTTTTTTTTTTTTTTTATTATTATTTTTTACTTTATACAAATACTATCAGCTGAATTTTATTGATATAAATAGTGAGTTATATTACATATTGTGAGAGTACAACTAGCTACATGTACAACTTTAGATTATCTAATTTAAGTAGTTCACCTGAAAGTTCTACACTAGCTGCTATACCTGAAATCTGTTTGAAGATTCCCTATTTAAACTCTCTAGCTATATGCTAATTCTAACCTGCTATTTTTATTATAATTTGCCTAACCCCATACTACTCCTATTTTGGAAGATATTAACAGAGCTGACATTGGTCTACAAACTTTATGATTCGAAGTCTAGGCCCATCTCAGGTACCTCTTTACCAACTTTCTAATTGATAGGTGCTGTAGTACCCAAATATGCTACACTATATTCCAATCTAGCTTGCATATACCCTTGTTCGATATTCGTACAAATCTAGTTCCTACTGTGGCCTTCTACTAAGTTAGTCATCCATGCCTCCAGATATTACATGAAGTAGATCCTCCCAAATCTGTTGCTTGGTGTTGCCTGCTTTGCCACCAGATATCATACGAGACAGATTCTTCTAAATCTAGTAAGCCACTAAGCCAAGTTGGTGTTGCCGTACGACCTCATATAATAGACTTACTCGTATCTGTTTCATCAATCCTTCTGTACTCAGAACTTACTCGTATCTATTTCACTGATCTTTCTGTATGCAAATTTCTTTCTCAGATCAGACGTTAACTGGTATGACTGTTGAAATCTGTACTACTTCATCTAACTCAGGATTTCTACTATACAGGTCTCCTGCTCATAGATCCTATCAAGATTTATTCATATAACATTACGCCTTATCAAATGCCTTATCATACTTCCAATACCCAATTGGCATTGGTGCAATGTGATTTACAGGGTTACAATCCCAAAAATAGGCAGAGTTTACTGTAAGTTAGATACAGATGTCTAGGTAATTATTCAATTCTGTATATAGTGGGATTTGAACTCTAGACCTCTTATATAGTGGTCCGACAACCTAACTACTACACTAAGATCACCAGACCTATCTAGTTAGATTTGATAATATTAAAATAAATAATGATTTTATTACTAAACTAGAATCTATTAAACAAACAATCTAAAATTATTTTAATAATTAGATAGCTCATCGATCAATTAATCCTAATATCTTTAATACTAACTGGACCACAGAATATATTCCTAAAACTAATATTCAAATATATTAGTACTCAGATATTTTTAGCCTATACTGATTGATGAAGTTCAACAAACAATTAGTCAACTTCCAAATAGCAAAGCCTGTAGACTATCTGGAATTAGTTATAAAATATTTAAACATGCAAGTACTCTTTTTCTACAACTTATTACTAAACTCCTAAACTAATATTTAATACAACAACAAATTTTTAAATAATAGAAAGATGGTCGTATCTTTCCAATATCCAAAAAAACTATTATTTGATAGAAATCTATTAAATATAAAACCAATTAGCCTAATTGAACATATGAAAAAACTTTATACTAAACTACTAACTAATCGACTTAATAATACTCTAACAAAATATAATATATTATTACCTTTTAATTATATTGTATTACCTAGTAATAGTACTAATATACCAATTAATATTCTAAACAATATTATAGAGAATACAACATGTAATAAAAAAGAACTTTGGCTCTTATCTAGGATATGAATAAAGCATATAACTCAGTCAACTTTGATTTCTTTAAACTAGCTCTTTAAAGAATCCAATTTTCAGAACTTTTAATTAATATTCTAACTAATCTTCTTCTTGATTGAACAAACAAAGTTATTACTAACTTTAGGCTTACAAACTCATATTAGGTTCAAAATAGTATTGATCAAAGAGAAACAATAATACTACTTTTTTGGTAAATTTATTATGATCCTCTCATAACAAAAGTTGCTAGAGAAATAAAAGACTACCAAATGTCTACAACATGGTCTAAAAATATATGACAAACTAAGCTAAACAAAATTTATACTAATATATCAGTTTTAGCATATATAGATAATATACTGTAGGTTGCAAAGTCTAAATTACAACTCACTGAAATAATTAATATTGCTATATCTTTTTTTCAAATAGCAAATATTTAAGTTAATTCTAACAAATCTATTCTAGTCTTTAATACTATAAATCTTCATAGTATTCAATTTATTAACTTTTTATTATATCAATCTCAATGAAAACACTATTCAAGGTCTGGCGATCTTAGTGTAGTGGTTAGGTTGCCAGACTGCCATACAAGAGGTCTGGAGTTCAAATCCCACTGTCAATGAATTTGAATAATTACTCAGACCTTTGTACCCAACTTACAGTAAACCCTGTTCGTTTCTGGAGTTGTAACTCTGTAAATCATGTTGCATCAATATCATCCAGATATTGGAAGTATGACAAGGCATTTGGCGAGATGTAATGTTATATGAATAAATCTTGATAGGATCTACAGGCAGGGGACCTGCATGGTAGAAATCCTGAGTTAGTGAAGTAGTATGGCTTCAACAGTCACACTAGCTAATGCTTGATTCAGAAAGGAAACTATCAATGAAAGATGCAGATCGAGTCAGGTGCGTATAAATCCGTTTTACAGGGAGGATCAGTAACACTAACCTGGCTTGGCAGCTAACTGGATTGAGAGGATCTGCCTTATAAAACATTCGAGAAGATAGATACAGAAAACTGGTAGAGAGCTACGGTAGGAACTGAGGTTGTATGAACATCTACAAGGGTCTAAGCTAGATGAATTCGTAAAATGGGTACGAACCACTCTAGTAGGTATGCTTCGAGGTTAACTGGCTCTGCAATATCTACAATGCGTTAGGTACAATGTATTCCAAGAGCACCTAAGCTATTCTGAATAAATGAATCTATAATGAGCTAGCTGGCTTAAGCAGTTAGGTGTTGTAGTGACGTTAGGTTAGATCTGTATAGGTTAATAATCAGAGTATTTAAATAGGTAACTCACAAGTGGGTTACAGGTATGGCAGCATAGTGTAGAACTAATCGAGTGGTCTAATTGCCTGTGCGGCAGACTACTTAAATAGACAATGACTAAAGTTGTATATGTGGCTTGTTGTATACTCTTCATGTAATTACAAACAGTAGGGACTATCAATAGATATTCTGTATGCAATTCTAATAAAATTCTTTTGGTAATGTAAGCTGCCTTAATAAAAAAAAAAAAAAAAAAAAAAAAAAAAAAAAAAGAAAACATTATTCAAATTTCTTGGCTATTAGTTTATGCTAAACAATAACTAAAAAGCTCAAATTAATCTAATATCAAAAGAAGCTTTCTCTCTTGCTGAAATTCTAAATACAAAAAATATCACAAACAAACAAGCTAGTTATATCATAAACAAAGTTATTATTTCAACTTTAGAATACTGAATACAAAATATTGTTATCTCCTTAACAACATATCAAAAAATTCTATTAAAATACCTTATAGTTGCAAAATATAAAGCAAGTTACTTCAAAATACTTCCTAATAGTATTATGCTTAACCATAATATATATAGTATTAAAAATATCTAGAATATCTAACTACAATACTATATAACTAACTTTTTAGCATATCTTAATAATTCTGATCTACTAGGATTATCTACTCAAATATGAGTTTAACAACTTCAAAACAACTTATGGTCTACTATAAGCATCTTTCAATATCCAAATCTACTAATTGATAGATGTAACAAATATACAACTATCTACAAACTTATTAAACTTCTTAATTCATTAAATATAGTTATTACTGCTAATAATAAATATTAGTGGCCAAAAACTTATTAACATAATGCATATCTATTAAAACAAATACTTAATAAATATTTATTCTACTCAATATTTAAACAGCAACTTTAAAAGAAAAATATTATTTATTTAGATCAAATTACAATCTCTAAAAACAATATTCTTCTTAAATAGCAATATATCTTTCTGTGAGTTTACTACTTGTCTAAAAGAAAGCAGCCTTTATAGTTTTTTTTTTTAAAAAAAACAATTACAACAGACTTATATACTAAAGAAATTATAGAATCAGTTTTCCTAAACTATTCTAACCCTTTTCTATTAAGTACAAGTTACTTTAAAACTAAAAAACTATAAATCCTATTAATTACAAATAATTAAATTATTTTAAAAAAAGCTCATAAATTCTTTTTAAATAACAACTCTATATCAATAACTTAATAGACTACTGACTATAATCTAAATCATCTAGCCTACTACTCTAATTTACAAATCAGCTACATTCTTTGTTTAGATTATAACCAAAACTCTAATTACATTAAATACTTATATACTATTGAGGTATCAGCTATATATAGTACTAAAGTCTGAACTAGATCTCTTGCAAGTGGCTTTTCTAACAAAATAAAGCTTAACACTAATATTGTAAACTTAATTTATAATTTAGCAATCAAATATCTATTAACTATCTTACCGCTTTCAAATATCAATTTAGAAACTAACTATACAAATAAAATATTTAAATCTAATAAAATCTCTAAACTCGTATACAATATAGCACTACAAAATTTGAACCAAAAAGTGTTTATATTTTATATTAATAGTTCAATACAAAATATATTTACAGACTAATACTCTATGAGAATTGGCTAAGTTTAAATTATCAATAACCAAATAGTCTAAATTTTTGCAGTACAAATCAAAATATAGCCTTTATCATACAAAGCAGAACTGATCACAATATTCTTAGCTATAAGTACAACATCAAAAAAATACAACATACAAATTTTTACTAACTCATAATCAGTAATATCCAAGTTTAACAAAGCTCAACAACAAATAAAAAACTATAACACTAAAACAAAATTTAACTATTAGCAAATTTAAAAAACTTTATTTATCTTTATTAAATTACAAAATATTAATATCACTTTTTATAAGGTTCAAGCTCACAATGATAATAAATTTAATAATACAGCAAACTACTTAGTCTCACACTATTTACTTTTAGGATTTTTTGAATTTAATCATACTAATTACTTCAACAATTTCTATATACTTCAATAGGAAAACTTTTCTATTAAACAACTAATATGTAAATTCATCAAAAATATCTGCAATACTTTCATAATTGCTATATAGTCCTTATAATTAGAAGCACAACTTTGGAAACAATTCTTAAAACAAGTTAACTAGAATATAACTTGAACTATAATTAATAATAATCTTTTATATTTATCAAACTATACTAATTACAAACTGAATAAAACTAAAACTTTTCAAGTTAAAAATCTTTTAAACAACTTCTCTACTATATTTCAATTATATACTTATTATCTAAATATTATAAAAACAAAATAATATATCTTTTGTAACCAAACTGATGATAATATATATTAGATATTTTGATCAAATCTATAACTAATTTTTAATATAATTAAATTAAATATACAATTCAACTTCATACTAGATAATCTTGATATTTCATTATCACAACTTATATATCTTCAAAACTCTCTTATTAATCATTACTCTATACAATTACCACAGCTTTTTTCTAATAATATTTCACTTTATTAATCTATTACAGGTTTTGTACTAAATGAACTAATTCAACTACTATATCTTTATACAAAATCTTACAAGTTAGCTCAACAACTTATAACTTTACTATTTATTAAAATATCTGAATTAGTATATAAGCAATTATAGAAATTCTACTGTACTAAACTCTTTGAATAGAAAAAAACAAATAATATTAAATTCTACTGTTACAAGTAGTATAGCTTTCTCAATACATCACAAGTAACATAAGGTATAGAAGGGGAACTTCTAATGGTATTAAAGTGGAATATCACATCACTGTAGTAGTTCATTTAAAGGAAGCATTTTTGGCAAGGCCAAGGTATATTTTATTAAGAATTAATAGAGAACTTTATTAGAGAACTGTGAGAAACTACAAAACTTATTGAGTACTAACTAAAGGATGTCAGAACTAGTCAAAACTAGTTAGAACTTGACAAAACTACTTTACAAGAGAGTGAAAAAACTAGAGTTTATATATCTTTTTCCTAAATATCCTCAAATGTAGTTAAATATCATAAAACATAGCTAAATATTATTAATCATAGTTAAACATCATCAAACATAGTTAAATATCATCAAACATCATTAAATATTATCAAATATAGATGTTATTCAAAATATAAATCCTAAGGTAACTCAAGAACTATATATACTACAGATATAATTTATAGCTCATTTGAAAGTCTAATCAAGCTACATCGAATAGTATAACCTAAATCTATTTTTAGCTATTAAGAATTTGAAAGAAATGCTAATATATAAATCTAAATATCAAATATAATATAATAA
>CAJVPM010001130.1:0-13139 GCA_910592325.1 Scutellospora calospora | reverse complement strand
TAATAATCGCACTATTATTTGCGCTAGGTTAGAGTTAATGTAGTAACCACTCCAGAGCAACTCCAAGCAACATGTCAAAATGGAGTGCATCATATACTTATTAATTAAAATTATTTCAAGTATAATATCGTAGTAAAAATTAATAGGATTTGAAAAATCGATTCATCCAACTATCTCTAGCATCTTACAGTAAATAACACTAGTGATATCACGAAATTCACCTAACTAAATTAGATGACGATAAAATTTTGTTATATTTAATTCTAAATGTTTATGTTGTAGGTGGATTTGGAATCTCAAAGCAACTTATGTAAGTTAAACAAAGCAAATTTTATATAAATTTGATAGTAAGCAATATTCAATAGTATAAAAACATAGTAACTATTTATATAACTAGAGGCTATATGATTAGATAGTAAACTCTTCTATATTAGATATATAATGCATCTGTTATATAATATTTTATATCTATTGTTATGACCAGTTGGGAGAGCAATACACAATATGTGTGTGGTTTGGCTCCAGTCATAACTTAGAATAGCATTTTATTTCATCGAATGGGACTCGAATATCAATTATAGTTGGAAATTAAAGAAAGGTAAATCATTATTAGGAGAACTCAGTTCTTTTTTATATTTGAGACATTTCAGTCTGGGAAACTTTTATTAGGGCGAAAAATCATCCTTTATATACTGTACATTTTAAGGTACAATCTGAAAAACTATAATTTTATGATGCAAAATGTTTTTTCACGATCTAATCGAAGATTGAAACTTCGTTTTCATGAAAATGCATTTTCACGAAACTTTCAATTCCACTGGTTATCCCTCCGATTCCTGCTCGATAAAGTAATTCTGAAAACCGACTGCGGCTAATTACTTAATTAAGGTGATATAAGGTAAGATAAATAAATAAACAAACAAAAATGTAGCAGGCTAAGCCCCTGTCCTGTCTTGTCTTGTCACGGGAAAACAGTTACACTATATTTATATTGTGAACCCGATTTTTTAGGATCCCTACCAGATCCAAAGTCACGCGAAAAGTAACAAAAATGTTACTTATGTTACTTCCGTTATTCCTTTACTTCTGTTATTTCGGTTACATATACGATAAATGTAATATTGACCTTTTATTAGATTTAGTTAATATGTAGACTTACCTACGGAAAGAACCCACCAGTCAAATCTAACACGCCAATTTCAATTACTAATCAGTACAATTAAATTCATGATCATAAACTTAAAATATTTATACAGTAAATCCTTTATAATAATCTAGAGTAATTTATCAATTACTTTCGTATAAATTGAACCAACAAACCATAAATATAGCTTAAGAAGCTCTCTTAAGATATGATTTTTAATATTGTTTATCAAATAAAAATACGATAGATATCATATTATTATTATTTTTTTTTTAGAAATTTTTATTGATATAGTTTACTAGTAAATGTATAAAAAAAATTTTCTAGTATTTAATACAAAAATATCATGTATTCTTATCGAGATCCTTTAGTTAATATATATTATTTTGTCTTAGACCGCTTTTTTATATGTTTATACACCTTTTCCGTCATAACCATATTCGTAAGGGTAGGTTTCATAATCATAGGTTTCTTCATAACTATAAGGGTAGGTTTCATAGCCATAGCCATAGCCATGGATATAAGGGTTGTAATAGGGGTTGTAGTAACCATAGCCATAGTTACCATAGTTTTCTCCCGCAGATCTCTTGACATTTGCAGACCTCTTGACATTCTCAGACCTCTTGACATTCTCAGACCTCTTGACATTCTCAGACCTCTTGACATTTGCAGACCTCTTGACTTTACCGCAGTAACCATCGTAACAACCATCGTAATAATCGTAGTAACCACCGTAACCACCGTAACCACCGTAGCAGTAACCACCGTAACAACCATCGTACATACCGTAATAATCGTAATCGTAACCACCGTAACCACCGTAGCAGTAACCACCGTAACAACCATCGTAGTCATAAACAGGTGCACCTCTAACGTCTTTAAATTTAAACAAAAATTATGTCAATGCATAAGTCGACAAAGTTACAAATATTTATGATTAAAAAATTACCAAGTTTTCCTTCGTTCTCTGCTGATCTAGGAGCATTTTCTATTTTAAAAGTTTTGTTAAGCAAGTTAAATATATCACATTTATAAATATGAATCATTTAACATAAACTTTTAGAAAAATAATACCTTTCGAAGTTGGAATTGCAAGGGTGGTAGAGAGGAAAAGTATAGAGCACAATGCAGCGATGGTTACCTTCATTTTTGATTGTATTTAGAAAAATAAAAAGTTTGTAGGATTTTTTTTTTTTTTGTTTTGTTTATAAGAGAAGTTATTAGATCTAATTGATTAACACTGCTTGTGTTGAGCTGAAGAGGGAATTCGAAGGTTGTTTATATAAGAAATTTTCGGATTAGTTTAGAATATGAAATTATTTTGCCAATTAATAACATACAGTGTTTACCAAAAATACTGTTAAAAACTTTTTTTTTTCAAAAAAATTCTCTAGTGTGCCGTTGTATGAATTTGTATGAAGAAACAAATTAAACAATATTCATAATTAAGTTTTGATAACCTCATTCTGTAAGCATAGTAAAATTTAAAGTTTATAGTTTAAAATAAGGATAAGTCATTTAACGCAATTTCTATGAACTTTTACACTTTTCAGTCGCATTAAGCATTGTTGATAGTTCTGCAAGGGTGAGAGCAATAAGCTATAAACAATAAATTATTAAATTTGGTAAATATCTATAAAAGGCCAATTAACTTTGTTAATATAACGTGTTAATTGGTATCGGGCACCAGTGAAAAAAAAAAGTACAATGTGATTTAAAATTTTATAAGTTATTCATGATGTGGAAATAACTATAATATGTACATGCATTGATAAGAGTCAGGAGCAAAAATAAGGATGCATAAAATGGTATCATGCTGAAAAATCACATCCTAATGTCGTCAAAATACATTTAATTAATTAGAGGAATCCCAACGCCGCCGATAGTTATGCATTTATCATAATTAGGATGCTTTTAAATCATTCATATAATTTTGGTCTTAATTACACTCTTAGTAATAGTCTTCAAAAGGGTCAAATTTGGTCATCCCCGATTTCTGCAATTTTTATTATTCTTGTTATTATTCTTATTGTGAACCGGAATAATGTAACCAGGCCGGATCCCGCCTGAGGTCATTTGGACAATCCGCAGTATATTTTTCGGTTACGTCGATACTACGTCGATCCTTGACTTTTATAGGGATCCCGGCATTATAATCATTATAATGATTATAATAATAATAATAATAATTATAATAATTATAATAATTATAATTATTAAAATACTTATAATCGTTATACTGATTATAATAATTACAATCATTATAATTATTAAAATAATTATAATGTGTATAGCGATTATAATCGTTATAATCGATATAACGATTATAACAATTATCTCTTAATACGTTATGCAGGCAAATTTGCCTGCGAAAACATAGTAAACATGTGAAATCTACATACGAAGAGATAATTGTTTAAATTATTTAAATTATTCAAATCTGTATTATGTTTCATTTTATATAAATAAAGGGCATTTCGCCCCCTCTACTCAATATCGAGCAATCAAGCACTTAACAAGATAATTCGAATATAATTATCTAGTGTTCTGTCCCTAATCCAAAAAGTTCCCAAACATAAATCACTAAAACCACTTACCTGGTCTTTTACTACGTATAAAGACTTTCGCTAAGTATAAACTTGTTCCTGCGATAACGTTGCGCTACTCTTTGTAATAGAGTAATTGTCGAATTGTTCATTGAGTAAGGTAGAACTTGCCGCTTAATCTTGTGTTTGACTATCCTGAAGGTAAAGGATAAGGTCAGTAAGTTGATTAAGGGAAGTTGAAAGTGTCAATAACGTTAAGAAGACTTACCACGTGACTTGAGTCCAGAACAATAACCAAAGTCTTATACCACCGCTTGACAAATCTAAACGCCTCTTTCGATAGGTTGTTGAGTTATGTGACACGAAGATCACACATTTCGAGCGACTAACTCGCCGTATTCTGAGTGTGACATTATTATAGTGTCGATCTACAAAATCTAAAGGATAATTATTATCCCTTAGATAATTTGTATAATAATTATAGGAAGGATAGCATTTATTTTTTGTATTTCTCTTATTTTCTATATATAAATTATCTATATAAAGGATCTCTTTTCCTTTTCAATAAAATCATCTTGACTCAGTACAAGTCACTCTCTTTATAATGAAGCTTTTGGGCTGGAAAAAAAAAATCTTCACTATAGCTTATAACGAGCGATTACTATATGTACTTCACTATTTCGAACTGAATTTTAATAATATTTTTTTAAAAATTCTTCACTATATTGAAAGTTCACTATAACGAGAGTTCACTATAAAGAGATTGACTTGTAATCGACAATCACATTATATAAACAAATAATGATATCATTTGTTTACCAGAATTAAATAGATTAACCAAAACTATTAATCTAACTAAACTAACCCTAACCCTAATTAGGCCAGATAATTGTCATGTGATATTGTGATCACTGGGTTAACTATACCCAGCTTTGAGAATCCAAATCCTTTGCCTAATCAAAAAATCCTAATTAATGATACCTGACAAATGACGAAACTTTCATCATTGATGAATGACGAAACCATTTTGTCAAGTAACTTCAAATTGACGAATTGACGATTGACAAAACCTATGATGATTGACAAAACATATGATGAAACCTATGATAATTGATGAAACATATGATGAAACCTAATTACAGTAGTTATAAATCAGGGACTTGATATGTAGAAAAAATATATAACTTAATGTATATATGCCTGAATAAATTTTTGAACTCACATATCAAAATATTAAAATTATTTATGCGATTAAGAACATTATTTAATTTATTTTTTTTATTTTATTTTACACTTTATTATATGTATTCTAATACTTAATTTAATTTGCATTTTAACATACTAAAAAATAAATTGCATATATGTGAAATATAATATGAGTGAGATAAAATTATGTGATTTTAGTATGATTTAGTTTGATCACACTAAATCAAATCCTTTCCGAATTTACTAATTTATCTCCAGCTTCTAATTGCCTATACTAATTATTTACTTAGCAGAGTATTTATATTATTAATCAAATTTTTTGTAATTTAATACATTTAAGAATAATATGTATCTACACTTATTAGTAATATATTAGTAACACAAATAATATAATATGTAATGTAGCACAATAAATTTAAGTTAAATAGCATTTTTGAGTAAAATCAATGAATCTTTTTTGGGTATAAAAAGTTTAACTTGCATTTAGTTATAAGATTTGTTTTTTTTTTTTTTTAGTGATCTTGCCTATCATTTTATTAAAGAAAAGCTTACATATACTACAAAGTAAATTACTATCTAATATATAATAAAATACTCTTCTTCAACTATTTTGAACTCATCTAGCTACCTTAAGGTACTCAGATGTGATCTGCTGCAGTAACAATTTCTCTCACAAAGACTTTAGTCTGCAGGTACAAATTTTATATCTTTGGTCTAAGAGAGGCTGCTACTAGCCTTTATCAAGATTGTTTATTTTGTTTTTAATTTTAACTACTCTTCTTTTTTACTAGTTCACATCTATGTATCAACTCTTTCTAATACCTTTTTTTGTATTCTCTTATCTTTTTTACTTGTCCTTTCTTTTTCTATATTATTAGATTAAGTATTTTCTTTGTCTTTATCTTTCTTTTTGCTTCATTTTCTTTTTTTATCTTTAGTCATAATATTGTTTTCTTTTTCTTAATCAGTTATAATTTTGTACTGAAACTTCTACAGACATTCGAAAAAACACTCCTAGAAGTATTTAATAAAGCTAACTAAAATTCTGCTTACTTTTTTTTAACTGTATTATTTTGCTTAGGCTTATAAGCTGTTTGATGCTTGTGAGTTCTCTTAGATATATCCTTCTGTTTTGTATTTTTTCTTTAGGTTCTGCACTATAAATTGCTTCCTTCAGTAAATTCTCATTTATTATTATATCTAGTTTTGTTAAAACTTCTAGACTAGTTAGCTGTAAAATTTCTATTTTAACTTTTTCTTAGATTCTTTAATAGATTTTATATTCTGCCAAATAGTAGAAAGTTTTATCTTTTCAGAAGCAAGCTATGCATCTTTAGCTTTTGTAAAGTCTAGGGTTCCTTTAAAAGCAAATATTTTTTGTAGGCAAAATTTTGTTTATATATTTTATATAGAATATAAGAGCTTTGCTCTTTTTTAAACTAATATATTTTATGCTTTGCATTTTCCTAAGCAGGTTCTATATGATCTTCTAATTTAGTTCTGCATTGGAGTTGGAGTTCTGGTTATAAGATACAATTTCTATTGTTTTGTTTAAATTTGCTTACTCTGTTTTGTATATAGTTGCTATAATAATATTTATAAAAGATCTGAGAAGGCTTTCAATTGCTTGACTTTTCTACTTAGATATAGCTATTAGGTTGCTAGATATTGTCTCTGGTATGCTAAGACTTATATGTTTTTTCATTCTGTCTTTAGCTAACCTATCTGCCTAATTATTCTATTTGTTTTCACTATGACCTTTAACCTTGTGCAGTATTAAACTTAAATCTTTTGCCTTGTAACAGCTTTTGATTTGACTTATTATACTTCTGTTTTTTAGCTTGAACTAGCTTTGTGTTCTGCTATTTGTATTATCTCTTTTCAGAGCTTTTATTGCAGCTTTACTGTCTATAAAGATATGTGTTTTAGTTTCATATAGTGCTATAAGAAGAGCTGACTAGATAGCTCCAAGCTTAGCATATGTTGAGGAGTGCTAATTTTTTAAACTATTACTAAAGCTAATATTCCTATCTACTATGTTCTTCTCTTTAACTACTCATCCAATACCTATTCTACCTGTATCTTCACTTTTACTATCACTTTCTAATGCTCTATCTGTATAGTACTCAATTATCTTCCTCTCTTTTAATCTTTCATATACTTCTAATAGGTCTTCTCTTAAGTGCTCCCTTTATTAAGTTTTGAATGATTGCAGATTCAAGACTATTCACTATAATTTCTACACTTGGTTCTTGTCTAAAGTTACTACTATCAACTATTTCTTTAGTTACTATGAATGCTATCATAAGTACTTCTAGTATTAGGTTTTCTCTTTTTTTTCTTAATATATCTACTACTTGGTGCTAATTCTTATAGTTGATATTTATCAAGCATTCATAATTATTAAAGCTTTCAAAGTTGTATCTATTATAGAGAAATACTGATATTCTATTATGTCTTTATTTTCTCTCCAATAAGTTTCTACTATACCTTTTTTTGGTTTTCTTATAGTTTTACTAAGTGTAGCTTTCTTTCTTTCTTGTATATGAACTATTCTTTTTTTCTTCTATCTTTTGATATTTTCTTTGACCATACTTTAATTACACTCCTGTTTGGTTTTTCAACCTTGTATATATCTTATATTTCTCTTAAGTCTTTTCCTTTTAGAATTTTCTTTTTAAATTTGTAAACTAGCTTGGTATACATTCTTTCTTTTTTATATCACTTATACTTTTTAATTGTTGCTAAGTTAATAGCAGACTTTCTAAGTAGTCTATTAGCTATTTGAGAATAAAAAGATTTATTTTGTCTAAATTCATAAAAGTATATAAATCTTTAATGCTTAGCAGGTTTACAATTTCAGTTCTTCTTATGTTGAATGAGTTTAAGTCTTCAGTTAACTTCTTTATCTCTATATCTAGCTTGGCTACTTCTTGAAATACTTTTAGTACTAGATTGTACTTAAGTACTATTTTGTTTAGCTTACAATTCTTACTTATCAAACTACTTAAGTATTTACTTTGTAGCTACTCTTCTTTGATTCTTAATCTAGTAGTTTTTTTTAATATTTTCTCCTAGTTTATATATATTATCAGTTCTGTAAAATAGTGTGCAAATTGAGTTTGCTAAATTGATCTTAGACCTATAAAGCTGATATGACTACAGATTGAGTTTGCTATAGATTTTGCTAGCTCTAATTTTTTTTAATTAAGATTCAAATAGGTCTTTGCAGATTGTTACAGATAGACTTGCTGAGGAATATTGTTTGCAGCCTATATTTGATACTTAATAGAAGTAAACTATTATTAAATATATTAGCTAACTTGCAGATACTTTCTTCTACTTAATTGCTTTGTACATTTTGCTAACTTCATTTCTTATTATACTCAAACTAAGATCTAGTTTTTCTTTGCTTATGATCCAAACTCTAAGATATCTTACTAGGTCTGTTTCTTTTTTTGCATAGACTTTGTCTTAGTTTTTGCCTATAATAATAGTTAATTAGTTCTTACCTTTATATCTTTTTTTGTTTATATTTAAAGCAATGAGCTCAAATTTTTTGCTATTAATCTCAATATTATTAATCTTATAAAACTTATTAGAGATGTTAATAATTTTTTGTAACTTTTTTTTAGATTTAGCAATCTATATAGTGTTATCTGCATAAGCTAGAACTACTTGCTGATAGGATATTTTTCTAGTTAAATTATATATAATATCTATTAGCTAATTAGTTATCATCTTATAACATAGGTTCTTTGTTTCTTAAACTGAGCAAAGTAATGGGTCATAAAAAATATATCAGGCTAAAGGTGAAATTACTTTGTCTTAGTCAAGACTATCTTTAGCTTCAAATTCTTTTGCAAAACCAAAATTTATTATGACTCTAATTTTTCTTTTTTCATAGAGACTTTGAATAAAACTAATTGTGCTTTTTAGTAGTTTAATTCTTTCAAGTGATCTTTTGAGCATTTTCAGGCACAATGAATCGAATGCTTTATGTATGTTTTAAAACAAAATCTAGAGTTTATTATTTTTTTGTCTCATATCTTCCAAAATATTATTCATTACATAAACTAGACTTGCTATGCTATTGCCTAATAAGCCTGCAAAGTTTGATTCTTTTAACATATTGTGTTCTACTATAATCCTATTTAGTTTTTGTATTACTACTCTTATTATAGTTTTGTGAAAAGTTTTGATCAGTACTATTGGTCATATATTGTTTAAATCAAAATTCTAGTCTTCTCCTTTAGGAATAGAATATAGTTAGCTTAGTTTTCACTTAACTAGTATTCCACTTTCTTGAATATACCTATCTGCTAGATGTTTAAAGATTTTCAGTATAATAGATCGTGCTTTTTTAATTAGTAAGTAACTTATACCTGATAGATCTAGTGCTAACTTGGCCTTTGTTTTTCTGAGTACCTCTGTCTATTCTTTTTTAAAGACCTCACTCTTTAAACTATCATATATATTTAAGTCTACTTTTTCTAGAGATTTGTAAGCTTTTTCCTATTATTTAGATATATTTGTACTTTGGGTTTTTCTTTTTCTAAATTGCTTCTTAAAATAGTTTCTTACTTCTTCTAAAACTTTATTTTTTTGGTTTAGTAAAGTTATATCTAAGTTATCTTTCTTATAACTCTGTTAATAACTACTTATCTAGAAGACCTTTCTAGTAGACTACTAATTATATACTTGAACTCTCTTTGTATTACTTCACAGTGTTATTCTATCACTAGGTTTATCTTTTGTAAATCTTCTTTTTTCTTTTCTTATTTCACCTTTGCATATATAATTTTCTACTAGGTTTTGAGGTTCTCAAGTTTTTTTTTAGTCTATGTCCTTTCTAAGAGTTCTTCTATTTTGGTTTTATATTTCTCATTGAAGTGAGTTATTTGTAAATTAATATTAGTTCTATCTACATTACTATTTTGTTAACTAATTCCTACTGTATATTGCTAACAAATTTTTCCAACTTTCTTTAGGTTTTTCTTTATATTATTACTCATATTTGTTTTTTTTTTGCTTTAGTTCTCCTAAGTGCAACCTTTTTGTCTGCTAATATAGCTTTAATGTACTTTATAATACTCATAGATATCATGTTCTACAAATTATCTTTACTTAATACTTCTAGTCTATTTAAGCTATTTTTTTTCTCTTCTTTTTGTTGTCTAACTTCTCTTCAAGTATGTTATCTAGCTTTGCTTTGTAGTCTTCTCAGTTCTCTTCTATAACTTTATCTAGATTAAATACCTATTTTTTGCTTTTTAGCCTTTTTTTGCATGTTACAGTTCTAGTTTTTTCATAATTTCTGTTGCTATCTTTGTAATTACTCTTACGTAATTACTATTTGTGATTATATCAGACTCAGTTATCTGGCAGCTTATTAAACCTTATGCTAGATCTTTTGAAATTCAGATATAGTCAATTCTGAATTTGACCTGATCATTTAATCTAGTAAATTTCTTTTCATATAGGAGAAGTTTTTTGAATGTATCTACCATATCTGAGTTGCTTAGCCAATTCAGAAGAAGAAGTTTCTGAGTTTGTTTTGAGTCTTCTTTGCTTTAATCTAAGTTTTTGTATCTTATATCATTCAAGTTACCTAATATAATGACTTTTATCACTTTCTTATATCAATTGTAAATTCTTTTTATAACTTGTTGCTGTATATCTTTTCTAATTTTCTGATCATTATATGATATATATACTATATTATTTATATTTTTTGCTTTTTAAAGATAAAAAAAGCTTCTATACAGTATGTATTGTTTTGCTTTACTTGGCTTAGATGCTTTTACTATTTCTTGTTTATGATTAAGCCAACTTCAGAACCTTTTTTCTTGTTTTCATCTGCATCTGTTTAAATCTCTATATAATCTTTGTATCTATTTATACTAAACTTGTTTTGCCTTTTCATGATATTTGTTTCAATAATCCTAATTATGTTTACTTTCTTTTTTTTTGCCTACTCTAAAAGTATTTCTAATTTAATAAAGTTACTTTTGATCTTATTAATATTATGTGTAGCTATGTTTAGTAACTAATAGTCCTCTACTATAATATCTCTACTCTCTTCTACTTTACTTTTTTTTCCTACTCTTTTTCTTAACTAAAGACAGTTAGCTCTACTGTCTACTGCTATTAATTTAACTAGTGTACCTGTTAGAAGTGATTATAAGCATCCTACTCTATATGTTGAATTTCTTTTTAAGATTTCTTATAAGCTACAGTATATAGTTCATAGAGTTCTTATAACTTTTGTTTAACTCTTGGGAGATTATAGAGCTACTAGATGCTTCGCTAAAAAGAGCTCTTCTCTTTCCTTCTCTGATTTCTTTGCTTTTCTTTTTAGAGTATATACTTCTCTACTAGTATTCTTTGTTCAAGTTTTTTGTATTAGATACTTCATCTTTGCTTGAATCAATATCTGAGAAGCTTGAACTCTATATATTTCGATTGTATTTCTTTTTATAAGTTATATTATGAGATAATTTCCTTTTTTTAGTATTTGTTCTTCTATTCTCTATTACTTTATCTTTTTTCTTTGCTTAGCTAAACCTAGAGTTAGAGTATAATACTGCAAACTTTATACTATTTGTATGGTCTTTTTGGTTTTTAAAATATACTATTGCACTTCTTCTGCTATTGCTGTTAGAGTTTTTGAAGATATGTAATGCTTATGCATTTAACTTATTCCCATAGAAGAATTTCATTTGTATCTTCTAACAAGTTGAGCAACTTTCTACTATAGATATTATATGCTTTCAATTCTTCAAGGTTATATTTTCTTATTATAACTCTTACTAATTGATCTCTTATGAATAGCAAGTACTATATCTTAGCTAGATTTTTTGTATTTGTCATATTAGAGAAAAAGCTTACTTCTGCTCTGGTTTTGTCATAGAGTTCTTTAATTATTTCTATATACACTACTCTTCCTAAGTAATATATTGTTTCAAAAACTTGAAATCTTTTTGCTTAGATTAGTAGATCCTATATTGTTATATAATCTTTATTTCTAAATCTGAATTCAGGCCTTAGTTTTTGGATACTGATTTGTTTTTTGTTATTGCTATTTGTTTTGAAGTAAAGTATTAAAGTATTTTCTCTTTTTTTTATTTAGAAATTTCTTCAAGCTTTCTCTTTGCTCTACTTTCTCTTTCAACTTTTCCTTCTTCTTTCTTTTTGCTATTTGTTATCTTTTTTTATTCCTTTATGCTTGTATGTATTTTTGAGTCTCTTCTTATATGAGTCTCAATTTTTCAAAATCTTCTTTAGAGTTTTTTAGCTTTGCTATTGCCTTTTTATAATCTTTTTCATTGTTGAAAGTGATTATACATCATAAGTTTCTTTTTTTGAATTTTTTAGAGATTTTTTTTATATATATATTCTTTTTAAATAACCATCTGAAGGATTTTTCTCTTTGTTCTGAGTTATCACTGAATATATTTATAGCAGTTACTTTTGTTCTAATATCTGCTTTGTTTGTACAGCTTTCTTTTTTTAGAGCCTATATGAGGTACAGATAATAGAAACAGCCTATTTTTACATTTTTTTGAAAAATAAGTTTTTATTATATTCATGTAAATTTTGATATAATTGACATTTTTCAATTATAAATAAAAGTCAATTTGCATAATAAAAAATTAAGATAATATAAAAGAAATATTACACAAGACTACATAGGTCAACATATTCTAAGATTATCTAATAGTCACCTGTTACCTTTAACTCATCAGAATCATAAAATTTGATTAATTCTAGATCAGTCTGAAAATCAAAACAAATGATTAAACTTGATTATCTCAAAATAAGTTATATGTAAAAATAGGCTATTTTTATTGTTCGCACTTTATATACTTTGATCTAAAGAGATTTCTTTGTATACTTCTAAATCTACTTCATTTTTTGCTTAATTCTTAGTTTTAGAGACTTTTTGATCAACTTCTATACTACCTATGACTTTGCTTGTTTTAATATCTTCTATATCCTCAGATAAATTGCTATTAGCTTTAGAGGATAGTATAAATTCACTTTTTAAGCTAAGTAGTGCTAGATAGTTTTGAGAGAATACTGAAACATGTGAAGTTACTTGTTCTTCTTCTTCTACTTTTATTTCTATTTCTTCTGTTTTGACTTCTGCCTCTTCTGTATAACTCATTCTTTTTTCTTCTTCTAATTCTATTAGTGCTCTTACTCTATTTAATTCATCTGTTATTGTAGCTCTTTTAATT
>CAJVPM010001129.1:0-13141 GCA_910592325.1 Scutellospora calospora | reverse complement strand
TACATCTAAATAGTCTAGTTTCGGAACTTTTAGCCTCTTCTTTAATATTCTACTACTATAAATAAAAAATAAAATATCCACTTCAAACATTTGATATTTACTCAAAAACTGCCTTCTAAACCCTTTTTGGGCTCTTAAGCAAAGTTGCTAGCCTGGTCCTCCCGGTTATAACAAGCTGTGTTTCATCCAAATAGCTGCCAAATTGAGCTCTCCAGAGTTTAAAACAGCAAAAAATTTTTCAAAAAACATCTAAAAAATTTTTCTTCTTTGCCTCAAAAACTCTATTTTTGATAATCCAATAAATTTTTAAATTTGTAAAGTCAAACCTTGTGTTGACCTACATTAGCCGACCAAATTAAGCTAATTTTAATTAAACACAAATTAAAGAATTACAAATCAGATTATCACAACCTTCCAAATTAGTTTCATACAAATTCTATTTTTAAATTAATTTAACTTAATCTATTTTTAGCAAAATCTAAATCCGTCATGTCATACTGGTGACACACCCCAATCATCACATCACACCTATGATATATTCTTACTCATCACAACCCTTAATTATCACCTGGTGACATATTTTATTTGTCACACCCTCTTAATTGTCATATCCTATATTTTCCATAATTATCATATAATTTTCTAACTTTTAAAATTCTTATTCATCACACCCCCAAAAATTAACCTCTTTTTTTGAAGTTAGGATACCCTTTCATCAAAATGCTAACTCTTACAAACACAGAACTAGACTCCTATGATATTGACTACTTCTACAGCAAATACAAAGATTGCTTTGGAGTTGGTATGTCTGAACTAAAAGAGGAATCCTTACGTGTTCTTCCTCAAGGAATTCAACCGACTACTTGCGAAGCTAATCTGAAAAAACAATATTACTTCAAAGTCCTAACCCAACCCCAAATTGCTACTTGCCTCTGCAACAAATATCATACTAGCTTTACCTCTCACTTTTACAAAATCTCTCACCCAGCCTCTACTTCTCAAGTTCCTATGGATATCTCACCTAACATCTCAGCTAAATGGTTTAACAGAATCACAGATGAACTACCATCTTCACCTATTCTCAAAAAACAAGACCTTCCCAACTCCAAAATTCTTTTCCCTTACTTCCAAACTGATCCTACTCCTTCTGAAATTACTCCATACTCTCAACACTACCATACATATATTCTATGCAAGACCAAAAATATTCTTTGTATATATCTTCAGGACTTCAAACATGCTTCAGATTATACACAAGCAGCCTTATTCAAAGACAAATTAATCCACAGAGCATGTTCGCAATAATTACAAAATATCAAACTTAAACCTGTTAACTAAATTCAACTTCTTACTCAAACTCAACGTGCTACCTTTCACCTAACCAAAATTCTCCTCTCAACAAAAGAGTCAAAAAAGACTCTTCTCAAATGCTTCCTAACTAAACTCTCAAAACAACCCAAAAACTATCAACAAAAAAACCAACTCAACAATAACACTCTACAAGGAAATCCAAAAAAAGAAAATTCTCAAAACCAACAAAACAACCAATCTAACAAAAAACAACCAAAATACCAACCAAACCCCTCAAGTACTGAAACTCCTAAAAAACCTAAACTGGAACCAACTTTTGACTGGCTTGCTAACTACCCCATAACTAAGGAAATGAAAACAAATAATTAAACTCAATTATCTCAAAATGAAATATATGTAAAAATAGGCCCTTTTAGTTAACAGCACTTCATATTCCTGAAGGTTGAAGTAAGCTAAGAGAATATGAAATTTACTAGGATCTGATTTGATGAAGCTAACTCTATAATGATCAGAGTAGTGAGCAAAGTAATAGTTAATATTATAGAAATCAGGAGTAGTATTTTTTTTTTTTTTATTTTTTTTTTTTTATTTTTTTTTTATACAAATACTATCAGCTAATTTTATTAATTACATAAATTTTGGAAGTAATACATATTGTAAGAGTACAACTAGCTACATATACAATTTTAGGTTATCTATTTTAAGTAGTCTTCCTGAAGGTTCTACACTAGCTGCTATATCTGAAATCTCTAAGAAGATTTATTATTTAAACTCTCTAGCCCTATTTTACTTACTGCAAATATTATTTTTATAGTTAACTCTAACCCTATGCTACTTCATATTAGGAGACACTTAAGCTGACATTATTTACAAACTTTACTATTATGGATGCAAGTCTTATCTAAATAAGTCTCACTTCAATACCCTCTAACAGATAGGTATCACAATACCCAACTATGCTATGCTATATTATACATGTGACTGAAACCTTTTAGCCATTTCGGCCATATGGCAAATGATTAAAGCAAACTTTTCAATAATTTGTAAATATAGTAAAAATTAAACTTTCTATATGTTAAGCCAGATCTGCAGAAATCTATGCAAAGTTTTTTGGTATTTCAGCAAGACCTTTTGGTATTTCAGCAGACTCTGGAAGTTTCAGCTGTATATTAAGTAAGATTGCCAAAAATTCCAAAATCTGCTGAAATACTAAAAGGTCTTGCCAAAATACCAAAAGACCTTGCATAAGTTTCTTCAGATCTGGCTTAACATATATAAAACCTAATTTTTACTATATTTACAAATTATCAAAAACTTTGTTTTAATCATTTGCTATGTGGCCAAAATGGTCAAAAGGTTTTAGTCACATGTATATGCTATATCTCCATTCTAGTTTGTATATACCTTTATTCGATATTCATACAAATTTGGTTCTAGCTATGGCCCTCTACTAGTTTTAGATTTCTGTATTCTTCCAAATATTTCACAAGGAAGATCCTCTTAATCTAGTTAGCTACCAAGCCAAGTTGGTATTGCCTTAACACCCAATGTTATAGACTTATTTGCATCTACTCGATCTATATTTTCATACTCAGAAATTTTTGCTGGATCAAGCGTTAACTGGTGTTACTATCAAAATCTATACTACTTCACCTAACTCAGGATTTCTACTATACAGGTCCTCTGTTTGTAGATCCTATCTCAATTTATTTGTGTAATGCAACTTCAACATTCTGTTATACTTCTAATATCTGAACAATATTAGTGCAATATGATTTATAGGATTACAACTTCAGAAATGAACAGAGTTTATCATAAGTTGGATACAAGGTTTGAGTAATTATTTAAAATATTGATAGAAGGATTTGAACCTCAAAACTATTGCATAGCAATCTGATAACCTATCCACTATACTAGATCACTGGACCTTAATCAGGAGTAGTATTAACAAGAGTAGGTATAATAAGATTTTAATTTAGATTTGTATATTAATAGGAGTAATATGCTTAATGAGAGCTTTGTGATGAAGTATAATTTGTTTCATGTAATGTAATACTAGTTGTATTACCTATTTGGTCACAGGTATAGCTAGTATAGCTTAGTAGCTAGTATGACTAGTGAGACTAGTATAGTACAGAAGTACAAGTATATATAACTAAGCTAAAATTAGATTTGTACTTCATACAAATTAGAAAGAATACAAATATGTAAATAATTAATTTTGTATTAAATTAAAAATCTTGAATTAGAAATAAATAAATTAATATTATTCACAAATAAACTACTAAATTTGATTAATTTAGAATATGTTTATGCTCCAATTTAGCAAGAAAAAAGTAGAAAAAAGAAAAAAAAAAACAAGAATTTTTTAAAGAGTTTTTTTTTTTTTTTTTTTTTTTTAAGTTTTAAAGAGTGTGCCTGGCCTTAGTTTTTATTAAATAGTTCAAAATATATATAACATTTTTACATATATTATATTTACTTTATTACTTTAACTTGAGCTAGAGCTAGTTTACTCTATAGCTTATACTCTACTAGAGTAGGCATGTAGAACCTTCTCTAGGTTACTAAATTTGCTATATGATTAGAGAAGGTATTGTTATGAAGGAAAAGGTTTAACCATATAGTAAGTTTCTTATTTGTAAGTAGTATTGGAGTTATAGTATTTGGAATAGATTTCTGCAAGTTGTTGTTAGTTGTTATAACTGGAAAGAAGTTAATTATATTGTTTCTTATATTGGTATTTGTGGGTGTAGTTAGAATAGTTTGTTGTAAATTTATATATCTAGAAGTTCAGAGGTTGTTATAGATAGATTTAGTAATTTTATATAGTAATGTTGTAGCAGGATCTTTTTTTATATTATCTGTTGTAGATTTTAGAAGGTTTGATAGTATTGTTAGAATTAGACCCTGTAGGATATTTAGATTAGGTATATTAGAGTTAGTATTATATAATATATCAATTATATTTTGAGTAGCTATTATATTAGATATGAGGTCGTTAGAGTATTTTAATATAAATTTTGTGCAGTTAGTTGTGATTATAGTTTGTAATAAGCATATGTTTGTTGAACAGGTAAGCTAGTATAAGTTATCTTCAGTATTTGTTTTGCATCTTGTATATAGATCTGAGGTATATTCAAATAGATTGTAGATATATAGGTTTTGTTGTACTAGAAGTTTATTAAGAAGAAATTTTAGCTTGAAAGCTTTTATGTATAAGTAAGTAGGATGAGTAGATTTTGTGATTAAAGTGCAGTTGTAGTTGATAAAAGTGTATATAGCTTTCCAGTTTATAGTAGCTTTAGTATTTGTCTAAAGCTGTGCTCTGTTTGAAGAGTGCCATTATGTTATATATGTAGCATTATTTAGATAATCTATAAAGCATTGAGAGCTATGCTCTATTACATGATATTGCTAGTAAAGGTAGAAGAAATTTGAATTTTGTATATATTGAATTGTTATCAGTAAGCAGTTGAAGCTAAAGTTAGGTTTAAGAGGTGTAGAGTTAGTTATGATATTTTGTGTTAAAGTTTTTAAGTTGATATTGAGTTGTAGACAGTTAATAGTAATAAATAATTATTGCCAAAGAAGCCACATGTGTATTTTTAGTTTGTATTGAAGTTTGTGTTCAAATTGCTGATAGAGTGAGTTAAAGGTAGTAATAAATGTTGAGTTTTTGAGATAGATAGTGATGTTAGTAGTAGGTAGTGTAGTTAGATAATTGAGAGGATTCTAGTACAGATTGTATAGTTTATAGAAGGCCATGTTGTGAGTTATACATAAAAAGTTGTGTTTGTAAATGAGATAAACTATATGAAGTTTGTAGTTTATTCTGTTGTATTAGTATTCTGTATTTGGATACTAAGGTGAGTAGTTATACTATGTTTTTTTGAGTTAGTGGCTTGTATTATTTTTAATTGTTGAGTTGCTGTTCCATGTAGGAAGAGGTCGGTAGTAATATTTAATATAGAAGTATTTGGTTGTATAGTAAGATTATTAGTAGTATTAGTATTAAAAAGTAGATAATGAATAAGTAGGTCTGTGATGTCTGTTCTCAGATAGTTTTGTTTAGTAACTTGAATTAGTATAGCATAATCTGTTAAGATTGTGATACTATATTTGTTATAGTAAGTATTAGTGGTATTAACACAATGTTGGCATTGCATTAGTAGGTTGTTGTCATTATTAGATAGATTTCAGTAAGATATTTTAATTAAGTATTATTTTTGCTAATAATTTTCTCTATTATTATTTAAGAGTTGATGTGTGTTAGAACCTATTTGTAGGTTATGTTGGTAATGTTAGTAACTATAAAAGAGTTTGGATATATGAGGTTGTCTGTTTGTTAAGAGTTGTTTGTTAGTATGTTGTTTGTAAGTAGTTTTTTAATTTCTTTGTACTACTGTGGATATGTCCTTTTTGTATTTTTTATATTTTGTATAGTATTGTTGTCTAGTCTAAGAT
This sequence comes from Scutellospora calospora, assembly GCA_910592325.1. NCBI lineage: Eukaryota > Fungi > Glomeromycota > Glomeromycetes > Diversisporales > Gigasporaceae > Scutellospora > Scutellospora calospora. The sequence continues at coordinate 7,363 of CAJVPM010001129.1, read as the reverse complement.
ATATGTATTTGTATAGTTAGTTAGTTGTTCTATCATATAGATTTTTGCTTTAGTTGTTTGTAGCTTGTAGGTTGTAGATGATTTGAGTTTTTCAAATAAGTTGTTAATAGATATTCTAGAAAAAGGTAGTGGTAATGGCCAAGAATGAGTGATGTTTACAAGGGTTATGTTTAGAGTATACATTAGTTGTAGAGCTGAAGTAGTAGTCATATTATTGATTTTTTGTAGTACAATGAAGTTTTTGTATTGTGTAATACTTTGGTTAGTATATACGATATTTTGGATTTGTTAAAGCTAAATACATAGTGATATATTATTGTCAGTATTTAGAGTATTAATTAGAGTAGTTGTATGATTTTGTCTTTGGATATCCCATAAGTTACAGAACCCATAGATGTTATAGTTGAGGATTGTTGAGCTTGGTATAGATGATACAAGGGTAGCTTTGTGCTTGGTTAAAGTTATATATTTGTTAGTAAATTTTTTGCATATAGTATAGAGTAGAATAGTATTCTGAGTTTGATAGGAAAATCTAGGAATGATAATTATGTTAATTATATATATTGATTGTTTATCTATAATTTTCTTTCTTTTTAAGCAGTTTGTTGCCTGAATAAGTTCATTAGTAATAATTTTGTGAATAGAGTTGTATGAAATATGAGTATTAAACTAATATCCTAGGAAATGAAAAGGGCAGTTTAGTTGAACTATTATGATAGTTGTGTTGTTGAAAGTAGTATCGAGTAGATTATAATTATTGTAGGCTACAGCTAGTACTGATTTAGATAGATTGACAGTTTTATTAACGAGTGTATAGAATGAGGTTGTGGTACTTATAATTTGTTCTAGTGTATGTCTGTTAGATACGATCTATAGTATATTGTCTATGTAGACTAGTACTAGTTGGTCAAATAAGAGGTTAGTCAGGTTTGTTGTATATAGACTTCTAGTTTGTATTAAATATCCAGAGAAATTGTTACAAATATGAGTAATAAGAGGGTCATAGAATATATGTCATAGTATGAGTGTAATAGTTTATTCTTAATCTAGCTCATCATGCATAGAGTATGAGTCTGTAAGTTCCAGATTTGTAATAACATTATTGTCGTAGTTTGAGTAGATATTGATAATTAGGTCATATATAGCTTGTAGAATTTGTAATCAGAGAAGTGCTTTAGATAGAAGTTTGATGTATACTAAATCATACGCCTTGCTCATATCTTGTAATAAGAGCTATAGCTCTTTTTTGTGAGTATGTATATCTTCAAAAATATGTATTAGAATTTGAATAGGTTTACTAGTTGAGGTATTTGGTAATGCTACAAAATTATTAGGATTTAGTATATTGTATTTAGATAATATAGTAGTTAATCGGCAAGTAATAATTTTTGTAAAGATCTTTTGAATATGTTCAATTAGTGAGATTGGTCTGGTATAGTTAAGTTGCTCTGTAAATTTAGGTTTTTTTGAGACTAGAAATATGTAGCTATTTTTCATAGGATAGAGATTTGGTTTAAATCTACACATTAGTTAAATAGATGTGTGAAAAGATTTAATAATTTTGGTCTACAATATTTTAGCATTTCATTAGAGATATGGGAAGGGCCTGTTGCTTTGTTATTAGGTAAGTTGTTTATAATCTGAGTAATTTTTTGTGTTTGTTATTAGTTTGGTAGTTTCATTATACCAGCTTTTTCTAATATATTTTTTTGATATGTATTCTTTTTCCAGTTGTTCTATTTATTTATATTAGTTGGATTTTCTTTTGTCCAATATTTGTAGTGTTCTTTTATATGTGCCTTGATTTGAGCAGGGTTTGTGATTTGTGTATTTTTAGTTGCAATTCCTTAGAAAGTTATTAGGTTAGTTTGTTAGTTGAGAATACTGTTAATCATTAGAGTATTATTAGAGTTAAAGTTGTCATAGCGTTTATTAATTTGGTTTTGTATATTTTTAGTAAGTGCTTGTCAGTTTTCTAGATTTCTGGCTTTGTATAGAATATTGCAATGTTGCTTAAGAATTGAGATTGTATTTGGTAGATTAGTAGATGTAGTATCAGTTAGTGTGAATATTTGAATCTCTAAGTCTGTTAAGGTATTAATTTTGTTTAGTTTAGCATTAATATCATTCAGATTGTATTTATTTGCAGTAGTGAGTGAGCATATAATACTGCTGATAAGTTGTAAATCTGTGTATAGTTTAGTAGCAAGAAGGGAGTGAGTATAGTATTTTCTATTTGTAGAAGTAGAGTTGAGTATATATTTGTTAGTAGTATCAGTAATTAGAGTAGTTATTTTATTCCAGATTTAGTTAATGTTGAGTATTGGTAAGTTGTAGAATATGTTTGAGGAGCTCATCTTTTGTTCTATATGTATTAAGAAGTTGTTTCAGCTTTCTTGGTTTATTGATGCATAGTGATAAGTTTTCTTTTTTGAATAATGCTTAGTTCTAGATGAGTGTAGAAAAGATTAATTAACTATTCAGTGTGAATAATTCAGTGGTCGCTGTCTGTTATCATTGTAGTCAGAGTTAAAATTAGTTAGCTGAAAGTGTGTACTATCTGTTGTAGTATCCAAATTTCATTAATTTAACTTTGTAAGGGTAATTGAGTCTAAGTAGGTGTATTTGAATAGTAAGTATTAATTAGGAGAACTAAATTAATAGCTTCAAAGTAGTTGTAGTAGTTAGGTTTAGGTGTCTTGTGCTTGATCATATCATAGTTAAAGTTTTCTAGTATCATTAGATGAATTTTGCTTTTTGCTATTTCTTTAGTCTAGAGAATGACTTTCTGTTGTATCTGTTTGTTTATAGAAGAATTATTAGGAGTTAGGTATGTAGATATTATTCTGAGCTTGTTGTTAGAAAAGAAAAGGTCAATAGCGAAAGCTGCTTCAAGAAGAGTTTGAATATTGTTAATATGAGGTCTGAGTTTATAACATATACTGATAATAGTTCTAGCTGATAATATATTATTACAAGCAAGAAAGGTATAGTAGTATTGGTTTGATAGGTTGTGACTATTCCAAGATGATTTCTTTAGTTTAGTTTCTGTAATACAAATAATATTTGCATTTTCTTAATTGCAGTATTCAAACTATTGCTATTTTTTGTATACTTATTGAATCCTCAGATATTATGTATTAGGATTTTGAGTAAGCTTTGTAACAGGTTAGTAGTGAAGTTTGAGATATTTGTAAGTAGTGTGGTATTAGAAATATGGTTTAGGTTGTTTGAAGAGTTATGCTTAGCTATAGGCTTTGTGTTAAAGATTCCAAAAAATAGTATTGGATATATTGTTTTTGTATTAGATATTTGTTTGCTACTTATCAGGTATAAATAGAATATCCCAGATAGGAGGTAAAAGAGGAGGTAGTTTTAATAAGTATTCAGGAATACTTCTGATTATAAAGTGTTATCTAAGGGTATGCAGTGTATCGTTAATACTTTCTTAAGTGATAAGAGGGCTTCCAGAAATCAGATGATTAGGGTTTACTAAGAGGCTACCCTCACTCACTCCTACCTGATACTCTAATTAGCTAATCAAATTTTATATATATTAAAATTATTATTATAGTATATATAATAAATTATAATAATAAATAAGTGTTACTAAGGAAAAAGATAGCACGAACTTTCAATTACATTTTGTACTAAACACAATTTAGTATTATGTTCGATACAAAATATAATTGAAAGTCCATACTATCTTTTTTCTTAGTAGCATTTATTTTACACATAATTGACCATATGCATATCAATTGAGATACTAAATATAAATATAAATATACATATCAAATTCGCATATTTTCATACAATCTCTGCAGCTATTATTTATGCATAATGCTATTTAATTATAAATACTTCGGTAAATTGAATATTTAAATACTAAATTCATAATGATAAGGTTTGTTAATTTGAAGTATCATTAGAAAAGCTTTTCTATTTATAATACACAACAAGGTCTAATTTTAAATGCATTGCATCTAAATCATAAAATTTTGCTAGTTCACATTAATATTTATAAAAAAAACTATAAAATAATACTTTTAAAGATATACGTATATCATAATCTAGTATATATTCACATACTATTTAAGTTATATGAAAAAAAATTAGTTTAGATATCAATGTATATTTAAAATATATAGCTTAATAATATAGTTAATATAATACCTATCTGGCAAAATAAAATGTAAAATTAGCAATAATCAGTTTTATTAGCTGTTAAGTTTGTCTTTGCTCTTTTAACAATTTAATATAATAATATATTATCACTAAAAAGTTGCATAGTCTGATAGTTTTCTAATTTATTCATAGTATAATTCACAGATCCTAAATTATTATAATTGGAATTTCAACTAGCGATATAAACCAAACTCAACAGTTTGGGAATTAGTAGATTCTTAAAGGTTTTTACTTGATTTAGCAATTGTGACATAACTATATTGTAACTCAAATTTATGTATCACTTACTAGAGCCCAAATCATAAGACAAATAAATTATTATTATCTAGTAATGTAGGAGAATTGTTTTCACAATTTTCTGCACTATCTTATATGCCACGCTTGTTTCTTTCTGTACTATATTTATTTCATATAGTTGATTAGTTCTTAAGGACACAGGTTTGGGCTTCAAATTAGATTTGGAATTTCAAAAGTGTCAACTCCTAAACTAAATTAGGTAGAAATCACAAACTGTCCTATTCAGGTTTGGTTTATAGTACTAATTTCAATCAATAATAATATTGACTAATTTATAAAGTTGGCTAACGAATAAAAAAATATTTATCATTGTAATCATATTAGTAAGAAGATTGGATTTCCTTATCCAAATTGCTGATATATGATTAAAGTCTTATCGATGTAAATAATCTAAATAAAATCATAGAGAATTTAACTTTAGTGAATACTGTGAAAAGTTTGTATATTCTATGATCAGTATAATATTCTGTATAGTACATATCAATTTTAAAACTATACTATACTAATCAGCTAAAATATAATTCATAGTCCTAATATTATAATGTAAGATCAATAGTATAATTTTTTTGAATCAGCCTTTATTGTAAAGATCTAGTTAATTAAACCATATTGATCAGCATAACTTAGATACTCATAGAAATAATATGATAGTTCTAAAAACTTATCTGTATTATCAGCCTTTTCTGCAACAAAATCATACAAAGTTCTCACAACAATGTGTAATCTTAAGATAATTTTGTCTACGCATCAAAAAAAGTTCAACTGTATCAATAAAATATAATTAGTTATAAAATGAAAAACTCAACATAGCAATAGCAATAAGTAGACGCACATATGCATATATAAAAACATATACTCATATTTTGTGAATTAAAGTCTCTTCGTGTAAATCTTCTTCTTGAATACTTGTTATATACTGATATGATGTGCATTAATTGTAATATTTAATATTTATATGTAAAAAAATTTGCATCACGCAAGTACTTTAATCTACAAAATACAGTATATATATACATCTATACCTAGAGGATTTGTTGTTAAACATTCTTGTCATTATGATATTTAATAATTATAAGCAATTTTGAGTAATTATATATACCTCTGAAGTGCATTAAAAAAAATTAAAAAAAATGCAAACATTTTTAGATACTCCAAAATTTAATAAAAAATTAATATTCAAAAATCCTTCAAACCTATATAAAAATTTTTGCAATGCATATGTATATTATTTGGCCATTTCTATAGGAACTTAGTTTCCTAAAAAACAAGATATTTTTATAAAAGCTCAAGAAAAGTAGAAGGCTATACGAAATTTGAATGAAGAAACTATACAAAATAAAATAAATAATTATTTACAAACACCTTTAAGACCTATTCAATATACTTCTTTTATATCTACTTTAGTTATATCAAATGAAATTAGTTCCCCTATATCTATACTATCTACATTCACATCTTTTACAACAGAATCTGAAAAACTGCACTATAATGCAACTGCTCAAAAAAATTCTTTAGCTAAACAAGAATGTACTGAAAATCAGCTCAATAAATTAAAGGAGTTGTATAATGTTGTGTGTGATCCTAAATAGTGTCATGATTTTTTAATTCAAATCAATGAAACTAAACAAGAAATTGAAGCTGAAAAAAAAGAAGCAAAAATTAAAAAAATATGCCACCGCACAAGCTAAAAGTCAAGCAAAAAAATGTGAAGCTTTAGAAAACAAAGAGGAAGTTATTAGATATGATTCACCTGAGCACTCTTCTTTTCTTCTTCTAAATTCTGATCTTCTTAAGCAGATGCATTCATATATCAAGTTCAGTACCTTGCCAAAAAAAGGCAGAAAGAAATTATTAAAGTGTGTACTATTTCTTATTTAAAAAAAGAAATAGAAGAAAAATATCAAATTTATATATCATATACCTGTTTATATACATACACTTGGCCCAGAAAAATTAATTCTTCAAATGCTAAAAGACACCACTATTCTATAGCTATTCAAGTAAACTCAGTATCTAGAAATGAAATGCCTGAACATTTAGATGAGTACTATTGTTTGCAAATGATCAAAAATGCAAAACAATTTGCCAGTGCTTTTGCCTCTCATTCTGTAATTATATCACAAGAAGATAAGACAAAAGTTCTACTTAGAATACTAGCAGTTAGGAGAACATTTAAAACTATACAATCTTTCTATGAACTAGTTGCGATACCTGGTAATTATATATAAACAAATATGATAAAACCTCCAAAGTACAGACCTTTTCTAAATGCATACTTAAATTTGAGTCTATATATATATAGGATTTTTGCTAGGAAAATCACACTTCAGGATTTTCTGAATAGGTCAATTTGAAAAGACTTAGACCAGAATATCAGTTCTTATTTATATGTAATTCGTCTTTTACCTTTATCAATGCAATAGCTTATTTAATAAACTATTATATTAGCAAGGTAAATGATGATTTGCATATAAATAAGAACTGGTATTCTGGTATAAGTCTTTCTGAATTAGCCTATTCAGAAAATTCTGAAAGGTAATTTTCCTAGCAAAGATCCTATATATGAACTCTGTAAATGTACTTTTCTTATTGTTCTCTAAGTACATATCGTTAAAAATTTGTCCCAAGTGCCTGTACTTATAAAAGTTTTACTGTATATGAATTATTTAAGCTTGGTTTTTTTTTTTTATTATTAAGGCCACTTCCTTGGCCGATTAGATTTTTATTAGTTTGTTATTGCGGAACTATTATATGAACAGTTTCCTAAGGTTTTATAGTTATATGATGAGTATACAACAAGCTATATGTACAACTTTAGTCATTGTCTAATTTAAGTAGTCTGCCATACAGACAATCGACCATCTGTTGGTTCTACACTATG
>CAJVPM010001128.1:0-13147 GCA_910592325.1 Scutellospora calospora | reverse complement strand
AAAAATGTTATAACAAGAATATAAGCTAAACTAATTTAACTACAAAACTGTCCTCCTTATATAATTTAGGACTCACTCGGCTGCCTTAAGTGCCCAGGTGCGATTTGCTGCAATAGTAAGTTTTCCTTCATGAAGAATAGATTGCCTAAGCAAGAGCATATTCTAAGGATTTGTAGAAGGCTACTATGTGCCTATATCAAGACCGTCTTAGCTAGACTATCCTATTCTTGATCCTAAATACTACCCTAAGAAAAAAAATATATCAGCAGATTTTTGATAAAAAATAAATGCTTTCTATTCATCTTTTTTAACTAAAATTCCATTCTGGTAACAATCTCCGATTTTATTCGTTTTCTATATCAGAAAGCTTTTAATACAAAAAGAATCAGAAACCTGGTAAAAGTTCGTAAAAAATATATATATATATTTTTTTTAATATAGTGATCTACATCATGTGAGTGAACTGACGGAAGGGGCACAAATATATGGACATGTGACATACCAACTAATGGAAAGTTTGGAAAATAATTAATACGTGAATGGTAAAGGATGTCAGGTTCAAAGGTTACTAACATTTCAGAATCTAATTATATCAAAGATATGAAGAACAAATCTCGCAGTGAGAGTTCTAAGTTTTAACTTTGAATCAGTGCTCTACTAGAGTAGCCATAAGTAAAATCTTTGAGATATACTAGTAATGTAGATTAGACATTGCTCGGAAACTGTTCCAATGATTAGTACCAGTTTCATTTTTCTTATAAATGTTCTTTTCTCCTTTTTGTTGAAACTAACTTCTATCTTTTTGTAGGTCATAAAAAGTAAAATTGTCACTAGAGAATAGAAATTGGATGTGGTTGGGATAATAAATACATTAATTGATACATTACAAGTAGTAATTAAATACTCTTTCAAATTAAAAAATTAATAGGGAAAGATAAATCTAAAGTTATCGATAAAGTATAATTTAATATCACAGAATATTAAAAAAATATATATATATATTCTAAATACCGAAGCAAAAATTCACACGACCAATTAAAATGTATGTCTTCATAAGTCAGGTTTGTATTCTTCTTTAGTTCAAAAAAATTAATGGTTTTAATGCTAAACAAAAATCTACATATAGTACTTACAAGAACATAGTATTCTCCTAAAAAAAAGTTTTCGTTCTAATTATTGATTATATAAGTTTAGAGAAATAATCAATTAAATTTAAAATGATGAAAAAAAAATGAGAAAAACTCTTTGTAATATAGTTATTTCTTTTGCAAGCACAGATAAATAATTTTAAGAAAAGAATAATCAAATCAATTATTAATTGCATATTTAATTTTGCAAAGATTATATCATAATCGAAAAAATTAATATTAGAAATATGGTATTATAAACTGTTATAGCCTATACCATTTCTACGGTGTCTTTGATTAATAAGGATATATGACCAAATTATTTAAAATTCACATTCAAATTATAGTTAAATAGACTTTTATGATATTTTCTAATATTCAACGAAGAGAGACAGTTTTGTAATTTTTTTTAGGTATATACTAGAGGGGATGCCCTAATTTCCCCTAGCATTTCACTATCGAAGTAGAAAAAATTTGATTAATAATAATATAAATACTCCGCTAAGTCAATTAAAAGTGATGGGTTAATTAGTAAATTCAAACTAGAGAGATTTTAGTACTACTCATGTTGAAATTAAAATGTCAAAAAATAATATAAAAAGAATCTAAACTCCCTCATATGATCATACTAATATAATAAATTATGCGATATTTCACAATTAACTATTTATCATATCAAACTAAAGAGTTTTGTAAAATAAAATAAAAAAAAGTATTAAACAGAAAACAGCTGATAAAAACTAATTAATTTATATCTTCTGGATTAAGTTTTGGACTTTCTAGCAGGATAATTGCCGTATTCATAGTAGGTCTCTTTAATCTTTCTAAAATCCTATTTCAAAAATTCTTTAATTTTTCTATATTCCTATAAATTAAAAAAATAATCATACAACCAACAACAATACTACTACAGACAATAATAGCAATAATCGCCTTATTAATCAATCCATTGCTCGGTATTTTACAGGTTGATTTACCAGGTGTAAAAGTAGTTACCCATACTTTGCATGGCATATCTAATAAATAAATGCGAGAGCTAATCTCGGTTGGTGGTGTTGCAAAATTAGTAATGTTTCCTGATACATAAGATTATAATTTGAAGAGAAGTAAAATATTAATTATAAATAAATAACTGATAATAATTGCAATAATAATAATAATAATATAGTTACCAAAAGCAACAATTAAATAGTTCTGATATAAATTAGCAGTATGTGCAGCCAATAAAGGTGGTTTATCTCCAGAAGTAATTAGCTCTGAATATTCATAATTTTCAGTTGCAATATTTAATGAAACAAAAACTGGCGTGGCAGTAGTTAGATTGTAATTATAATCTAAAAAATTAATTAGAAATTAGATAAAATATTTTCTTAAGAAAAAAAATGGGAAATTACTAACTTGAATTTCCGCCTATTATAATAATTTCATTATTATCTGATGTCAAAGTTGCAGTATGTGATATTCGTGGTTGAATAGAAATTGATGGATCTTTTAAAATCGCAGTCTAAAAATGCAAAATATTTTAAGAAATTTTACTTCGATAATTATTAAAAAAAAAAAAAAAAAAAGAACAAAAAAACTAGTTAAGTACATACTTTATATGACCAAGTAGAAGAAACTGTGTCAAATACTCTAATCTATTATAGATTTTATTCATCAAAACTCGAATTATAATAAATATTTCCCGATTATATATCAATTCTAAATTTAAAGAAAATAACTTACATCCGTCATATCTATTAAATCTGCATCTGTTCCAGGAGTAGTCTGAGAAACGCCACCAATGTAAAGAATCTTACCACTGGGCAGTAATACTGGAGCAGAATGACTTTGAGGTAGAGGAGCATTAACTGCATCTATTTTATTCCAAGATAACAATACTGTGTCGAACGAATATAAGTCATTATAACAGGTGAATATAGGTGATCCTGTGTCTACTTGAACTCTCCCTCCAAATATATACATCACGCCTTTTTTATTTATAACTGTTGCTGTTGATCTGCGCCTAGTTGGTACTATTCCTCTTTGATTTTGAGGGTAAGACCAAATTGTTGCATTTGGACGGTAATAATAAATAAATTTATCTATCTGATTATATGTTTTACTAATTTCTTCTATCATTAATGTTTTATTTGAAGTAATAGTTGCATTATTATCAATTTTATTAAGCATGGCTAAATCTTGTTGTACGCCTCCAATTAGAAATATATCTTGTCTACTTGCTCCTCCGAGTACTACGGTACCTAATTAATATATAAACACATATATTAAGTACTTTAAGAATTAGCTAAAACATACAGTATTAAATCTAACTAACCCCTTTCATATCCATATAACATTCGTGAAGTATTAGAAAGGTCTATATATGGTGGGCTACTAGTGGAGAATTGAGATGATAAATCCAAGACGAAAACCTCATCCGATAAGTTATATACTCTTATTGAACTTCTAATTGGATTTGCAGATGGAATAAAGCGAGAGCCTCCCATAAAATACATTCGATCACTAACATTTACTGCCACATGACCTGCTAGACCTTCTGGTCCAAAACAAACATTTCCCGAAATTTTCAATAAGAAAATAATTGCCAAAGTAATAAATTCATTTAATTTTACTTTTAAAGTCCACATTTTAATACTAGTAGGAAGTTATATAAAATTAAAAAAAAAAAAAAGCGCATTCAGATTATAATAGCTATATTGCAAAAACTTTTTATGTAAATTACTATTTTTAAAATCAGATTTTGTACTTTGAAGCACTACATAATCAGGAGAGTTTATTTCGTAATACAAATTTTCATAAAGTATCGAATCTTGGATAAGAGATAGCTAGCGCTAGTATTTAATCGACTTTGAAGTGCTACGTAGAAAGATATAAATTATGCTTAAAACTAGAAGTAAAAATAAAAATAAAAAAAAAAGACCAAATATGTTCTTTTCAAATCTTATGGCACTGTAATCTTACACCATATTACGTATTCTTTATTCAAATCGAATTGTATTCATTATAAAATGAAAGATGAAAATTTCCATTTTGGGAATTTCGAGGAAACTTCAGTCGTTCACAAAAAAAAAAAAAAAAAAAAAGTAAAAATCTATATACTGCATAGAACAAAGAATATACCCCAAACAAAGAAAAAATGTTTCGCAAAACTTAAAGATATAGATAGTGAGATACCCATGATAAAATTTTCCAAAAAAAATTTATTGACATTTTGTGGCGTAATATCAATATGGGTATTCTTCAAATAGAAAACTCACCATATATGGAAAAATTAGATGCTGTACACCAAGTACAATATATATATATTTGATCAAAAACAAGTAACGGTAATGGCTATTCCGATGGACATATTAATCATCTTGACTATTGAGAACAGGCGGTTTGGTCACCGGGACCAAACCGATCTTATTTTTGATCAGCAACTGAACGATCATATCGAAAGTGGCGGTTAGATTTGGCGGGCGGATGTTCTAAAGCTTCCTACTACTAAGGTACGGGTCAATTATCACTTCGGGGGGATACGGTAATTATGGACTAATCTATGGGCTTCACGAAGATAACTCTACTATGCCACTTAGTAGAATATCGAAGGGTAGGGTAATTAAGGAAAGTATGAGTTAGGTAGTAGGACTTATGTAATAAAGAACTCAATTTATTTTTAATGCGAACTTGAGAGTTGTTATTTCTCTATGGGGCCTACACGGCCTTTATTTATAATATAAAATTCATATACAATTTATTACATTTATGCCAGTTCTACCTTAAATCTCATACGTATATTGCATAAATGCAATACGTATATGTGATATATTACTCAATATAATCATGTGATTCATGGTCACGTTAGGTTGCCGGCCTGGTTTGGATACAGGATTTGGTGCTCACAATATAATAAGCTTACGGACCCTACAGTGGTTGGTACAGGAGGTTTTGGAACAGTTTTCAAATACAAATGGAAAGACTGCGAATTAACAGTCGCTCTCAAATGTCTTAAAATCAATACTAGTTTAGACGAAAAATTATTAAAAATTTATTAATGAGGTAATATTATATTAAGGTTTAAATTATATTGGATTGTTAAATTAAATTCCTTAATCCGCAAATAAAGCTTAAACTATTGGTTAGGCGACTTGAAGTTAAAACTTCATTTAACGTTAATTAAACTAACATTAATTTTAAACGAAATTTGAATGATCCAAATCAGGTTCAATAGGTTCAAGTTATAACCAAATAATATTTTCTTCGAAATTTTATTTAATTTGAGGGGAGCTTATAATTAATTGTTTAATTTTTGGGGGAGACCCGTAAGCAGAGAGGGGGATAACATTAAACGAGGTTTTAATTACAAGTCGCTTTACCATTCAAATATTATTAAATTCTAAGGTGCAGTATAATTATGTACTTTATAATTTTTAAATATGTATACTAAACAATAAGACATTAAGAATATTTATTATAAATAAACGGTTAGTATTAATGTTATATATGAAATATGTAGAGATAGTGTAGTATTATATGATACTTGTCACTAAAAATAAGGCTGCTTCACAGTAAAATCAATAGTACAGTATTAAATGGTGGATTCAGGTCTTACACAAACGGTTCCCTGTCATTTCACCGACAGCCATTTCACCGACAATCATTTCACCGATAAAAATTGGCTAATACTAACACACCTTAACCCTAAATCAGGCTAATATGAAATGACCTATTCAGTAAAATGAGTGTCGATGAAGTGGACGGAACCCCACACAAACACAACTAACGACAGAACCAGTTTTTTCAATTTTTCATGTTAAAACCGGTTTTAACGTATGAAAATAAAACCGTATCCTACTGCTACGTGCTTAGTGATGTTAGTCAGACTAAAATTATCGGATTAAGTCGATTATAAAAACCGCCTAAATATGTCATTTGTCAATTTTTCGCCATTAGAGAACTTATAAAATTTTCTAGTTACCAAAAAATAGTATCACTTTGTTTTAATGTTGGCCAAAACTAACTATAATGGTAAATTTCATAGTAACTTACCTTGGTATTATACCCTGTTTTGAGGGCGATTTAAACGTTTATTAGCGTTAGGTTAAAAATATCATTAAAGTTCAGCTCGAGCCAACCTGCCCAAGCTTTTTTGGGACCAATCCTGTATCACTAATTATTGCACATACATATTTTTTTTCCATATTTATTAATATCCTAATGTACTGTACTGTACATCTGTAACTGATATTGTCGTTTTATAAATGTAAGAATGGATACACCTCAGGACAATTTAAAAGCAATTCTTGATAAAATTTCAGCAATTAAAAAAATTTATGAAAACATTCAATATAATAAAAATATATGTATTTCATTAATGGATCGCATTGATGTTGTGGATTTTAATATTACTAGAAATTTACAAAGAAATAATCAAACATTTAATGCTAAAACCCTTATTCAAATCCTAAACAGAACGGAAAGATTTATGAATGATATCTCACAATTATATAGTTATATGGAAACAGGTTCTAATCATTTTAGAATTGAATTTATCGCACTTATTAATGAGTTTTCAACAATATTACAAAAGATGCCACAATGGAAAGACAATGACAATGCCGAAAAAATTTTTGAACATGATACCGTTGAAATGACAAAGGTACATTTCATATTATCTTTTAATCCCTTATACTGTATTTATTGAAATATTTCTAAAAAAAAAAAAAACATTTACAATTAGTTTATTAATGAAATAAAAAATCAAGTAATTGAAATTAGAAATATAGCAAGAACAATAGAACCCCTAAAAAATTCAATAAATAATCAGTCATCTGGTTTCGAATCATTAGAAATAACTTGCGACAAATTAATAGTTCCTTTTATTGAAATGGCCGGTAATTTAAGAGGAAAAAAACCATATATTAAAAAAAAATTTTATAATAATATAGAAGTTGCTTGCAAGTATTTTACTATTTCAAAAGGCACATTAGATGAACAATTTAAAAATCAATTTTTTATTTTGAAAAATCTCCGAGAATCATCAAATATTCTTCACTTTTATGGAATTTCAAAAGTTGATAACACTTATATTATAATAAATGAATGGGCTGAATTAGGAACGTTAAAAAAAGTTTATGAAAATTATAAAATTGATATGTATACAAAGATACTCATAGCTGCTGGAATTTGCAATGGATTAATGTATTTGCACTCATGTTTAATTCTTCATTATGAAATTCGATGCGTTAATATATTGGTGAGCTCATTATATATTATTATTATTAATTAATTAAATATTAGATTTAACATGATAAAATTTATAGATGACGAAGGATCTTGCTCCCAAAATCTCAAATTTTAAACATTCTCGTCTTTCAGGTAAAGCATGTACCTATCAGGATATATCAAATTTTAATGAAACAGTACGTTGGATGGCACCTGAAATTTTAGTAGCAAATACATATAGTTGTGAAATTTTTAGGTGATATATTTTTAATTATAATTATTTAAATAAAATTTAAATATTAATAATTTTATATTTTATTATAGTTTTGGAATGCTTCTATGGGAGCTAGCTTATGAGAAAATCCCCTACCAAAATCTAGAAACTCAAAAAATTTTAAATGGTGTAAAAAATGGAGAAAGAGAAAAAACTAGATCCTTATCCCAATTTAGTGTATAATCCTATATTAAAAAATAATGCTACAGAATTATTTAAAGACTATCTTGACATAATTCGGGGTGGTATGATTTCCTTATACATTTTGATTAAATTATTGCTGTTTTACTTATTTTGTGTTATATAATAATATATCTAATTTATTAAGCATAGCGGGCTTTCTCTGTAATTGGTTAATTTGTTGTAGATCATTTCGTGATTTTCGTGAATTTTATTGGTTAATAAAAATAAGAGCGTTGTGTAACAATATTGTATTAAAGAACAAATTGTTCATTGAACTTCTACTATTGTTAGTCTAGCACTAGTAAAAAAAAAATCAGCAAAATGTCTACACAAGAAAAACGCTACGAAGCCAACCCTAATGCTAAAAAAGGAAAAAGAAAAGCTCGTTATTGCGATTTGGAGAGCTTTGATGATGTCGTCTGTGATTATGATCTCTATGGTGCTTCAACCGTCACAGATCAAATAATTATACTAGCTTCAAGCCAACATTTAGATTTAGCTGGGAAGGCCTTATGCCAAAAACACTACAATAAATATATCGTAAATGCAAGAGAAAGAAGACTAAACTAACTAATTTTTCCTCTCATCCCAAACATGAAATCTATTTAGTTACTCGAAAAGCAGAAAGGAATAAATTTGTAAAGACTCCAGAACAGTTGATTAGATTTTTTAGCCTACCAAAAGAAGCAATTATGTGCTCATATTGCTTATATAAAACAGATATCAATTCAGAATATGTCAATTCGCCTGATTATCCACTAGCAAAAGAAAAGATTCCAAAAGAAAACATAAGGCTATTTCAGAGTAGATCATATGTTTTACATGGCGATATTATTTACTCTGAATCTGAATTTCAGAAATTGGAATCTGTGTACCACAAAGTATGTGCAGAATTTGATGAAGCGAAATTAGGTGAGTAGGTAGCTTTTATTGTTAATGTATCCTTGATTGCTCTTTTATATATTATTATTTTTTCTTTAGAGCGAATTCCTCTAAGTAAAAAGATTAAATTAATAGCAGGGGTGTTATACACAAGGCAGCGTGTGTATAATGAAAGACCTATTCTTAATCCTGAAGAGTTTAAAAAAATTCTTGAGAATGCTGAACTATCGTTAAGAGGTTTTTTTGATCAATTGGTGGCCGGAACAAATCCACAAACCAAGAGCTATATGACTAATAAAAAAAACGAAAAAAGATTGGTTTCATTTTGCTATTTTCTTGCAGGTCTTAATAATAAATTCATTAACGGCATTAAAGCAGAGGTTAGGCTTTTGTTAGATGTGTCTGGAGTATCTTCATCAACAATTGAAACCTTAGCTGGTGCAGGCCTGATAGTTAGACGTAAAACTATTGCAAAACAGAAGGCTCTACATATATAAGCACATATAGAAACAGTAGGAACATTCTTGACTGAGAATGTAATTAATAAGTTTTTTTTTTTTTTTTTTTTTTTTTTTTTTTTTTTTTAATTAACTGCATATTTATTTTTTTATAGATTGAAAGCCTAGTTGTTCTAAATATCGATGATTTTCATAATATTCATGAATCTTGTCATAGTGATATAACTAGCACATATGATATTGCTCTTTTTACCACGATACTCTTAAAAGTATTGCCTGAAAAGCTATCAATTCTATTTAATAATCCTAATCAAGAAAAGAGTATTCATAATAAAAATGGTATTGATTCAGGCATTATTATTGAGAATGCTAACTTACTTTTTTTTCCTCATTTATAGCTTAGTTATACAGGGTGAAAAAAATGCATTTAATAATTTGCTTATGCAAGAAACTCATGACGAACGAGTTGAACGTCTCCTAATTCATAGCTATGATAATAGAATTGAGCAACGCCAAATAGATCGAAGCATGGAAAATACAAGGCTTGTAGATTTAAGAAAAGGATCTCTTTATTCAACTGAAGATTATATAAATGTGCTTAGATCTTTAATAAATATTCCTGAAGCAGACACTTATATGAAGACACAAGTTTTAATAGCGCCTATGGATTATCCTGAACAACTTCACATACAGCGTGCTATAACTCATTATCTTAGATCTAGAGATTCTTCTAGGATACTGAAGCAGATTTTATATATTATTCCGATGATTGGACCTTTGCATATATCCTTGAATAGTCGTGAAACAGTATTTCTTTTAAATTATGATTTTTTTGATTTACTTTTTCATGCAGTTTTTGGACGTAATAAGGTACTAGCAAAAAAGCCAAAGCCTTATAAAATTAATTTACTTTTAGAACTAACATATCAGGGATAGTCTCGAGTTCGTTCTGTAGTAATACAAAAATTCAAATGTTCTAAAGACCCAGAAGCTCGATATCTTATTAATTTGTTAGATAATATCGTTCCGTTAGTTTTAAATTTTTATCCCATTATATTTCGTAGTGGAAATTGGGAAGCATACATGGAGGTAATGTTTCGCATCTGAACAGTTTTTTATCAATATCAACGAAACCACTATAATAAATTACCATTGATGTTTTTAAGTGATGTTTTTTACTGGTTCAGTACTAATCACTCTATTATACAAACTCTTACAGATTCTATTCACGTTTTTAATGACTATTATATTGAGAATTTTCACAGCACACTTCAGCAACAGATACATGAATCAAACACAGTAGATCAGATTATTCAAGAAGCACAAATAATCGATCAAATATGTGGCAACAATTCTTTTACAAATGCACTTTCCGAAAGTCATAATATCAGATATTCACCAAAGCAACTAGAATATCTTGAAAAGCATACTGCTCTTTTTTTACTAAATTTTTTTGTAAATGTTTACAGAAACATTAGCAGTTCAAAAGTTATTTCATCTGAAACGAAAATATATGAATTTCCAATGCTAAAAATTCAAGCTGATATAGACATATTACCAATAGCTTGAAATACGACATATATTCCATATAATGATCGATTTTGTGACTTAGAGGACTGCATGGATTCTTGTGAGGTAGGTTGTGTTCTAATTTGTGGGCATGCTTATCATTTCGAATGTTTTTTATTTAAATTAGGAAGCCGATGTCAATACCGTATTGATTACCTTGTAAGTGGAATCAAGAAGAATTGTAAGGCTTTTCAAAAAACACTGGAATTGGATGGGAAGGCAAACCCTAAAAATTCAGATAAAAAGAAGGTTATTGAAGTTAGTGATAATACCAGTGATGAAAGCTTTTTTTTAAATGAGAGCGTAGATTGTAGTAATGTAGATTTACTTGTTGAAAGGGCTATAAATACTTTAGCGAATGTGTAATTTGGAATAGGTTTTATTACCCCGATTTATTTATTTTTTAAATATATAAATAAATTTATTTCATCAGTTTATTACATTAATTTTTGTAATAAAAACGATTTGCCAGTTAACAATTAAAATATTAATTAAATAAAAAAAAAATCATTATTTTTTATTTATTGATCAATGATATTTTTACAAGTTTTTTATACATTTACATTAAACACTATAATCCCACACCTCTGATGCTTCTTTTATACATTTAATACCCGCTTCACATTCATCACACCTCTCTCTCTTTCATATTTTAATATTCACTCTATCCTCAACTAGACCATTAATGCCTCTTTTACATGCCTACTAGTTCTCTTTTTCACATTTCAACATTCATATCTTCATCTTAGGCTGACATACTAAGGATAAAAACAAATTTAGAATAAAAAAAACTTCAATACTTAATATTTATTGATTTAATAATCTATATTTTTTTGTTATTATCAAACCAAACATTTATACTATGCGTTTCTTGGATTAATTCATTGTCAGGTTTAAACTTGGGAGTGCTTCTTGCTGCTACGGATCTCTCAACGTTCTCATTAAAGTAATCTCTATTTTGAAAATAAAATAAATGCTTCTCATTTAACTTTCGAATTACCTCGTAGTTTACCGAATTACTTTGACAGTATATAAAGTAAAGCTTAAACTTTAAATTTTTTTTTGTCTTATCTTCACCAAATTCGTATTCATAGCACCAAATCCATTCTTGTGATAGCAAATCGTTACTTTAATAAGACTTTAATATGATGAGATGATCTTCAAAATTAACCAATCACAATAAAGCCTGCTATGCTAATTTATTATGCTTAATTAAGTATGAGAACAAGAACCATGCAACAGGTTATCTTGGGCGCAAATTTACCCTCGAATTTCTGATCTTAAATCAAAAGTGCTGAATGATCATTTTGCAAGTTATAATTCTTTAAATAATAAAGTTAGTCAACCAAAAAGATGATATAGCATTACAGAAGAACAGAATATAACCTATATACCATATGAAAAATTAACTAATATAGAAAGAATTGATGAAACATCTGGTATGTTCACTTGCTGTATTGATATAAAATATGTTCTCATCTTTTTAATGCCATTATAGACGTCGCAAAAAAAGCACTTAATTTAGATAAAGGAGAATACATTGTTTATAAAGAATTTGACAATAAATTTGATGAATTTAAACATGAATTAAATATTATAACATCTTTTATAACATCTTTAAAAAGGAATAAAAATATAATCAAGTTTATAGGCGTTAGTGAAGGTAAATATTATTATACAATAACCTGATATTAATACTTTTTCTAACAATAAGTATATTAATCATAGACAAGGAAAATAGCATTTATTATATTATAATGGAGTATGCAGAAGAAGGTAATTTAAGGCATTATTTGAAAAATAAACCTGATTTTGAGAAACAATTACAGTTGGCCCACAATATTACAAGTGGGTTGGTCTATTTGCATTCTGATCTGATTCAGGTTATTCATGCGATTTGGTAAATCATTATATTCTAGTATAATGAAAATTTAAGTTTTGTTTACAAATTTAATTTTGCACACATATAATATTATTACAATTCTATTATATTTTAGCATGATAAAAATATCGTAATCTCTCACGGAAGAGCCAAAATAATAGACTTTGGCAACTCAATACATTCTGAAAATCAAAAGAATAATAAACATATAGGATGTCTTCCTTTTATGGCACCAGAATTACTTAAAGACCCAAATAACATTGAATATACCAAAAAGTGTGATATCTACAGTCTTGGAATTATACTTTGGGAGTTGACCAGTTGGCATGAACCCTTTAAGAATTTCAATTATAATCTTCAGGATTTAAAATTACGAATTGTAAATAATAGATAAAGAGAAAAGAACATTGCCAGTACTCATAATGAGTATCTTACACTTTATAGAAATTGTTGGGAAGATTCTCCAAATAAGAGGCCAAACATTGAAGATGTTGAGTGTATATTATTGAAAATAAGCAACGAAACTAGAACCCAACCAAATAAAGGTAAATTGTACTAATTG
>CAJVPM010001127.1:0-13162 GCA_910592325.1 Scutellospora calospora | reverse complement strand
TCAATGTATATCCCGTATGCAATTCTAATAAAATTCCTTCGGCAATGTAAGCCACCTTAATAACAAAAAAAAAAAAAAAAAAAAAAATTTATTAGCTTTGCTTATAAATTTTTTTTATCTAAGTCTTTCTCTTTTCTATTTTTCTTTATATTTGTTTTTTTTTTTTTCTTGTTTTTAAGTCTTCCTTAAGCAAGATTAGTCATAACAGATAGTTATAATGTACTATCAACATGCTTCAGTGAAATATTAGAGAATAAATATAGTTCTTATACTCTAATATAGAGAAAATTATTAGATATAGAAGATTATATATAGATATCATTTAATAATTAGATAAGTCACAACTTGGTAAAGTATTAGCTTAGGCTTAAGAATTATAATATAGAAACTTTTCTATTACTATAATAAAGTTGTAATATGATTGCTGAAAGGTTAAAAAAAAAAAATCAAACATATTAGCTCTTGTAATTTAGAAAATAATACAATTAGGATTATCTTTAAACTATCTTTTAAATTGTCTAGTAGGCAAATTTGCTTGCTTTTATATTTAATTTTAAATAAAATTTTAAATATTAATTTTAAAAATATACTTTCTAAGTAAAATATATTCTTTAACTTTTATTTTACTAACTTTGTTAAAAAAGTTGTTTAAAATTACTATAAAAGTTTTGAGTAATAAATTTTTAAAGTTTTGCTTTAAAAATTTTTACTATAAAATTTTTAGTTAAAATTTTTTAAAATTTATATGTAAATAATGCAAAAAATAATTTTTACTACTAATACAAGTCTAAATTTTTACAAGTAAATTACAAAAGTTGTAATAATTAAAGTTGTAATCCTTTAAAAGTTTTATCAAATTGCTTAATAAATTATACTTCAAAAACTTAAATTAAACAATTTCGTCTTGAAATAGCTGATAAAATTTTTTTATAAAATTAGCTATTTTTAGCTCATATATAATTCTAAATTTTTAAAAGATAATTCTTATTTTCAAATTTTATTATCTATAATTATTTTTTTAATATTTTTGTATTTTAAAAAAATAAACTAGAGCTAAATGAATACAAAAATATAGGCAAATTTGTTTGTCTTAGTCTATAATCTAAGAAATAATATAAACAATCTAGTTTTAATAAATAAAAATTTTAGTAATCAAATTTAATATTTTATTTTTATATATATTATATAGTCAAATTTGAAATTTTACTAAAATAATATATAAAGTAATTAAATTTAAATAAATTTAATATTTTAAGTAGTTAAATTTAAAATTTTAAATAGTTAAAGTTATAATTTTTTTATATATAAAAAGTAGCTAAATTTGAAAATTTAATATAAAACTACTCTAATTTTAAATCTTTATAACTTTATTAAAAAATTTTTTAAAAAAAATTTAATATTATTTTTTATTTATTTTTAAGATAGTTTATATTATTGAGTAGATTTTATTGGTTTGATATATAGGGTTAATATTAGTAATCTCTTATAGTTTGTAATTATATAAAAAGTATATAACAAGCTATATATACAACTTTAGATATTGTCTATTTTAAATAATATACTGCACAGGTATTAGACTATTTGATTAGTTCTATACTATACTGCTATATCTGTAATCTACTTGTAAGTTATTTATTTAAATACATTGTTCAACTAACTTATAGTATTACAAACTACATTACTATAATATCTAATTGCTTAAACCAGTTAGCTTATTACAGATTTATTTACTAACTATAGCTTAAGTCTTCTCGAGTTATATTATACTTAAAATATTATAAGTATTGTAAAGCAAGTTAACTTTGAAGTATACTTATTAGAGTAATTTGTACTTATTTTACAGATTCATATAGCTTAGATCTTTATAATATTCATATGATCTCAGTTTCTATTATAGCTCTCTACTGATATATATTATTAGATTTTTCTAGATATTTCATAAAGTAGATCTTTCTAAATCTAGTTAATCACTAAGCCAAGTTAGTATTGCTGATCTTTCTTACAAAATAAACTTACTTGTATCTATTCTAATCTATATCTTTTGAAAAAGTCTCTTTTTAGATCAAGTATTAGCTAATATAATTGTCAAAAGCTATACTATTTTATTAATTTAGAGTTTTTACTATACAAGTCTCCTGCTTATATATCTAATGCAAATTTATTTCTGTAATATTACTATTACATTTCTAATATCTAATTAATTTGATATAATACTATTTATTACAAGGTTTAATATATCCTTAGAATTCTCTTTCAGAGATGAGCAGAATTTTCTGTAAGTTAGATCTATAGATCTAGATATTATTCAAATTTATTAATAGTAGAATTTGATTCTTAGACCTATTATATAGTAGTCTGATGATCTAACTACTATACTAGATTACTAGACCTTAAAAATTTAATATTATAAATTTATTTATAATAAATATTTGCTATTTAAAATTTTATTTAAGTTTTTTTATATTTATAGAAATATTTTAAATTTTTTAAAACTTTAAATAAATAACTTATAAACTACTTAATCAAATTTATAATTTTTTTTTTATTTTACAAATTTTATAAATTCAAAATAAAAAAAAATATTATCAAATTTTAATGAGTAATTATTAAATTATTTTTTTTTTAAATTAGAAAAATTTTAAATATTTTTTAAGGTCTGGTGATCTTAGTGTAGTGGTTAGATTACTAGACTGCTATGCAAGAGGTCTAGAGTTCAAATTCTACTATATACAAAATTGAATAATTATCTAGATATCTGTATTCAACTTACTGTAAAACTTTACTCGTTTCTGGAGTTGTAACCCTGTAAATCATATTGTACTAATGCTAATTGGGATATTGGAAATATGACAAGGCATTTGGCAAGGCATAACATTATATGAATAAATCTTGATAGAATCTATAGGTAGAGAACTTGCATAGTAAAAATTCTGAGTTAGGTGAAGTAATACAAATTTTACTGGTCATACTGGTTTATATCTGATTCAGTAAAAGAAATCTGTGGCTGAAGGATACGACTGAGTGGATGCGAGTAAGTCTAACATATAAGGTTATATAGTAATACTAACTTAGCTTAGTGACTAACTGGATTAGGAGGATCTGTCTCATGAAATATCTGAAAATATAGAGGACTAATCTATTAGAAAGTCATAGTAGGAACCAGGTTTGTATGAACATCAAACAAGAGTATATGTAAGCTAGATTAGGATATAGCATAGCATAGTTGAGTACTACAGTACTCATTGATTAGGAAGTTGGTGAAGGGGTACCTGAGATAGGCCTAGACTTCAAATCATAAAGTTTGTGAATATATGTTAGCTGAGTGTCTTTGTAGAGAAGTAGCATAGAGTTAAGTTGACTTAGTATAAAATAAATAAAAACAGATAAGTCATAGGGCCAGAGAGTTTAAATAGGGAATCTTCAAATAGATTTCAAATATCACAACTAGTGTAGAACCTTTGAGCGGACTACTTAAATAGACAATCTAAAGTTGTATATATGACTAGTTGTACTCTCACAATATGTATCATTACCTACTATCAAATAACTAATAAAGTTTTGGCTAATGGCATTTGTATAAAGTAAAAAATAAAAAAAAATAAAAAAAAAAATATTTTTTAAAAGAAAATTTGTAATACTCATATTATTTATTATAGTACCAATAAAGAAAATAAATTATATATTACAATATTAGTAGTAATTCTTATAAATTAAAAAAATTACTACAAATATAACAATACATAACTTATTACTTTTATTATATAGTAACAATTAAATATGAGATTTTTTGATTAAAAATTAGTAAATGATTAAGTATTTTATTATATAAAAATAATTTATATCTATAATAAAAGTTGTAAAAATAAATCATATTCAAAAAGAGTTACAACTCTCTCTATAGATCATTTAAACCAAAATCAAAGGTAAAGAAAAAACACAAAAAACTCTTAAAATTGCTTAAGAAAAGTACTCAAAGCTATTAAGAAAAAAGAATCCTAACAGAAAAATACAAAGACTTAAAGAAACAAGAAGAGCTTTAGTATACTAAAAAACTATTTAGTCAAAGAAAAGACTCATGTCCAAAGAAATCTCAGCTGTAAAAACCTTTTCTGAGGAATTGCCAAATCTCTGAAAATCCTAAATCATTTATTACACAAGATGATTGTTTAAATAAATATAAGAATTCTAAGTCACGTAACATAATTCATGTGAAGATTAGAAAATCAAAACAAATACTACAGATCATGTAAAAGTATATACTAAACCAAAACTAGATAACTTCTGAGAGGCTACAATATAAACATATAGCATTTTCGAATTTTTTACTAAGCAAATTAGAAAGATTACAAAATTGTGATAAATCTAGATTAGATATAATATGGAACTTTGAAAAATCTACATATCTAATAAATAGAATAGCCAAACTATATAGTGAAGAGATGATATTTGATAGAAGTAATTCTGTAAAAGGCTTAGCAACTCATCTAGATAAAATGGTTGCAAACATAATGCATATATATAAAAATATTGTGACTATAGCAAGAAAATGACAAAAGATAATCGAAAGAGCAGCTATCACTGATGGAATTAATAGAGTAGAACAAATTCTAAATCAAGAAAAGGAGCAACTCACCATACTAATATCTGAAGATATAGTTAAAATAAAAGAAATAAAAATAGCAACAAAACCTAAAACATATAGTAGCTACAAAGAAGCTCTCTGCAAAAAAACAGTTGAAATAGAAATAAAAATAAAAAAAGAAGATTTGCAACCAGAGTTAAACACAAGCTAAATAAATCTTGAAGATATTAATTTGTTAGAAAATTTACAAAAAATAAAGTCTGAAAGCCAGATATTAGAAGAGAAGTTTGATAGATTAGACTAAGAGTTAAAACTTAGACCAGAAAACAACTCATTAGAAAGTAATATTTGGGCACCAAAAGCAGATAGATATGAAGAGAAAGAGATTATCTCAACAAAAATTTTATCAGCAAACATAACTAGCAAAAATGCTTTTGAAAGAGAAAAAACTCTGAGATAGCTCTTAAAAGGAAATACACATATCAAAGAGATTTCCGAAAAGTTTTTCAAAGGCAATCAGGCAGCAATATATATATATTGCTGCCTACTTATATTAGACTTTTACCTACTTATAAGAGTGATAAACAATTCACGCTTGCATTATCATTTGAATGATGAATGATTCATGCTTGTATTATCATTCGAGTAATAAATGATTTGCACTTGCTTCGTCATTTGAGTGATAAACAATTCACGCTTGCATCATCATTTGAGTAACAAATGATTCGTGCTTGTATCATCATTTAAGTGATGATTAGTTTACGAGTTCATCATCATTCGAGTGACAATTAGTTTACATTTGCATCATCACACTTGGGTATCTCATAACCTATAAAAATTATGATGATGATTTTATGTTCGCATCATCACATTGAGATATCTCATGATCTATAAAAAATATACTAATAATACATTCAGTCACATAAAACATAATTTTTTATAATATATATCTATAATAATTTTACCTTGAGTAGACACTGATTTTTCTTTGCTAACAATGCATTCAGTCATGTGTTATCATTTGCAAGTCCAGTGTGAGGGCTATACCTGCACATAGTGCTGAATTGTTATCGTTTATTTTGTGTCCACCCAAAGCATAATTTTTTATAATATATATCTGTAATAATTTTACCTTAGGTGGACACTAATTTTTCTTTGAATTATGTGACTTTGAGCAATGAAATTGCAAAAAGGTGAAATTCCTGAAATTTTTCGTGACCAATACTTATCGATAAATTGTTATCATTTATTTTGTGTCTACTCAAAGCATAATTTTTATAGAGCTTTACCTATGCTTTGCATAATATATATCTGTGATAATTTTACCTTGAGTGGATGCTGTTTTTTTTCAAATTATGTAATCAAAATAGTATACGTTATATCTAACCACCCTTTCTCTAATAATTTTATCTTGACCAAACACTAATTTTCTTCGAATTATACCTTAACCAGAGACTGATTTTTTTTCAAATTATATATACATTTTGTGTCTATTGAAAGTATAACTATTCTTTCTATAAAATTATACCTTAACTAGATATCAAATTTTTTTCGAATTATATATATGTTTTGTGTTTATCCAAAGTGTACTTTATAAGATTAGTAATTATACCTTGACTAAACAATGATTTTATCTATACAATCTTATATTCTGAATTTGGCCCATTATCAAAAATTTTGCAATACAAAAATGGTTATCGATTGAATTTACTTATTCTATATATAAACTGCATTTTAATTAAAATTACACAACACAAAAATGATCATAGTTACTTACCTAATTTTCAATTTAGATTTTTTCTAGCATTTATTGTAAGAGGTGCCAAAAATGGTCTTACCTGAGGTGAATAGTTAGTTAGTTAAATGTAGCAATATATCTTCTGCTAGAGTTATACTACTTAATTAGATTGTACAATAATTACACATATTTAATAAGGGCTAAAGATTTATTTTTCAATTCTTTTTGGTGCAGAGTAGTAGGTACACCTATCTTAGTTTTAAAATTTCACTTATATTCTAAGAAGTCAGCTTCAATTATATTCTCGTACTCTTTTTTCTAATAATTTTAGTTATCTTGTATTTCAAAAGCAATCTCAAATTTCTATTGTTCTAACTTTTCTTGAGATATTTGAAATTTTTGTTGTAGATAGAAGATAAGCATATCCACATCAAATTCACTTTTAATAAGAAACTCTGAAGATAAAGAAATTAAAGAATCAAATATTTCTTTCTCATATGCATTGGCTTCAAAAGTAATAATATCAACATGGCATATATCTTGAAAAGAATTCTTTCTATGTTCTGCATCATATTGAGCTAGCATTTCTAAGAATAAATCTTTTTCGTCAATCTTATTATTAAATAAGTCAGAAACTTCATGCTTTGTATATTCTGAAGTAATATTATTAGTAATAGGTATAGAATCGAAAAGATTCTGAGTTTCATCAATCAATTCTGGTTTATATAATGGAAGAATTGAACCTATAGGGAAATATTTAGAATTATTCATCTTTATAGCTATTATTTCTTTTTGAGTTACAAAACTATCTCTACTATATAGTTTGCGATAAATCTAATAAGTTTTCTTCTATATTCTATTAGTTCTTGAACCTATATGGGCTACACCACTTCTGATAGTATAACTACACTAATTACTCAATATTGCATTAATAAATTTTATTGTAGCATTAAGATCTGGCATTCTTTTAACTCTGGTTTTAAAGCCAAAGAGTAATAATACATCTTCTCAAATTTTAATGATTTTTTTCTGTGATTGCTCAAAAGTCTTAGCTATATTATCACCAGAAAGAATATTTATATCATCTATATCTTTAAAGCCTATCGATTGGACAAGATTATATACTGCTTCCTACTGCTTTGCTGAATAAAATTTATGCAAATCAACTAAGAATAGATCCATAGATTCATGTGAATCTTCCCATTGCATTTCTTCATTGATTTTTAGATTTTCTATAGAATTTATTGAGTTAGAACCTTGTCTTCTGAAATATGCCAGCCTCCTAAAATGCTGTAAAGGTTCAGGATTATTATATCTTTTTATGAAATCTATATCACAAAGCTTAATCTAATCATCATTATTCAT
Organism: Scutellospora calospora; assembly: GCA_910592325.1. Lineage (NCBI taxonomy): Eukaryota > Fungi > Glomeromycota > Glomeromycetes > Diversisporales > Gigasporaceae > Scutellospora > Scutellospora calospora. The sequence continues at coordinate 5,477 of CAJVPM010001127.1, read as the reverse complement.
GCCTCAGTCTCAAATGTTATCTTTGTCACCAATATCATCTGAAGCATATATTCTCCATAAATAATGACATTGTAAAGTTATGTTATTAGCAAAAGAGTATATAGAATTTTGCTTAAAAATTTCAGCTTTATTGGGACTAATATCTGGAGTATTAGCTATTGATTCTGCATTTGCATCTTTAATTTTTTCCTCAGTATTTTTAATTATATAAGAAATTTTATTCCTGTTAATTTTTTTAGTATCTTCCACTAAAATTAATTTAAGTATTGCTTCAGTACTAGCAATAAGACTACAAAGAATTTTAGAAAAGTATTTAACTGATAAGTATTTCTGATATTCAACTTCGATATAGGTTTCCACTACTGGAGATAAATTAAGTACATAACAGTCAGCAATTTTATTCTATGCATACTGGCCTTTTATTATTGTTAATAAGTCTCCAGATTTTAATACTGAAAGTTCAGCTCGAATGAGTTCCTGACATAGTTCTTTGAAAATATCAAATTTTTTGCTATGATAAAGTGAAACTATATATAATGAGCAGTTACAGATTCTGAACAATATCTGAGCAAATACATCAACATAGACAGAAGTAGTGATATTAGTAATTCCTATAACTGCATCAAAATAACCAGATATTTCAAAGAAGATACCAGCTTCTACAGTATTTGTATAAATTACACAGTTAAGAGTACTTCAGATAGCATCAATATTAGCAAAATCATCTTGGCGTTGTTTTCTATCTATTTGACCAAAATAAACTCAGGATAAAATAAATGAACTATCAGGTTTCACAACTTAGATGTTTGATTAGCTAAGGCTCAGGCTTTTTTACAGCTAGTTATAACAAATGCAACATGCTTACCTTCTTGAAGCATCTTAAAACCTCTACGTATACCTTCTGAACCTTTATTCGAATTATAAAGAAATTTAACAATTTCCTTTTTACGTAGTTGATATTTGTTGTCAATAACTCGAACATTCTCATCTCGATAGAATTTTAAGAAAGCTAAAGTTAAGTCATTTGCAAAAGCATCTATAGCAACAACATGAGTAGCTACATTTAACAAATCACATATAGCATTAGCAGATTCTTGGGTATAAACTCCACTAGCTATTTGACACATAGTAGCATTTGATTTATCTAAAATTGCTATACAAGAATGGCCCCCTTAAAAACCAAGATAAAAAATACTTTCAATCTATATAATAATAAGGTCCTACTTATGCATCTTTAAATCAACTACAATATTCTGATATTGCCCTATTCTGAAATCAAATTTTTCTAATTCTTTAAGTTTAGCTTCAGATTTATTGCTAAGGGTTTTATGATATGAAACCCATATAGTACAAGGTAAATTAGCACTACTTTGAGCTAAAGATGCCAAAATTTTTCTTAATGTTTTGTTTTTTTCAGTACCCATAGTGGAACGAATAAGAGTAGTACTAGGCTCTTCACTTAAAAAATCTGAAAAAGCATCTAAAGCATCCTCTATCTCTTTTACATTAATATATTCTCCAGGTAATTCAGGAAATTGATGCGAAGTTGTTAGAGCTTTGGGTAATCTTTTATATAATCTCCACTTCTTGAACTTTTCTTTCGACTTAACTTTGTCTAATACCTTATAAAAGCTAATGCCCTTGTGCTCTAGCTTGTATTGTTTTTGGTGATAATACTTAAGTACAAAATATCTATTTGTTCAAATAAATTCATAGAGTTGATCCTTATCATGTTTAATGTCACATATAGGATATTCTTTAACAGATTGTACTTGAAAGTTAATGAATTTCTTCTCTATTCTTCCAATCTGAAGCCACTCATATTCTGCAATAGCTAAATTAGCTCCTTTAACCAAAGCATCATCATTATCGATAGGTTTAAATTTCTCTTCTGCTAGCTTTTCTTCTGAAAAAGTTCGTAGCCAGATTACAGAATAATTCTCTTTAGGCTGAACTAGATAATCATCAAAATTTTTAAATCCCTTGTTAACGGAAGAAATAGCAGGTCTTTTTATATGCCTCTCTTTTGCTAATCCAAGAAGTTGAAGACTAAAACGTGACTTAGGAAGACTAATATTAATAAATTTCAAATAAGGTTCTCCAACTAATTCTATAACTTTTTCTGTAAAACCCTTAAGTTCTTTATAATCTACAAATTGGACCTGAGAATAAATGATATACTAGCTACATTTCTCAGCATTTGATAAACTAGCTAAGGCAAAAGAATTTAAGAAAGATATACAATCGGAATAAGGCTTAATGCATCTGCACAAGTGACTAAAATTCGAGATATCAAATCTTCTTAGTTAATTTTTTTACTATCTAAAGAAGCATATTTAGGATTATTTGGATCAGGTTTTTGTTTTATATCAATATCAATAATTAAGCGTAGGAGCTAGTTTTCATCAATACATTCATAAATATCAGGTATTCTATAAACTTCAAAGAGATGATCGATCACTGTATAACCTTTTTCTGCTATCTGAATTATATATTGAGAATAAATCTCTTCGAGTTGATATGTATCTAAAAGCGTAGTATCATTTCTATCAGAAGAGCTAGTATGGCTATTGGATGCAAGCTAGTATTTATAAAATATATATTCTCTATGGCCAGATTTATAATCAAGATCTGTTAAGGGTAGAGGGTATGTAGATCATTTTTCATATGATCATTATGATAAATTAAAATTTTAGTAAAAATTTGAAACATGCTACTAATAAAACTTTTTATAGTTTTATTTAATTTTAATCAAATTTTTACAGTATATAGATTAATATATTCTTTTTATAATATATAAATTTTATTTGATATTATATTTTAAAAAAATATACTTGTATATATTGTAAAGTTTTCGAGTTGATACCAAATTCTCTGGGGTTATACAAAATAAGCAATTTTAATTGGTTAATTTCCGTAACTCACAATATAAATTTTTTTATAAATTTTAGATCTAAAACTTTAAATATTCATATCTTGATGAATACTAACCTAATTTTAATAATTTTATAACTGTTAGAATTAGAAAAACTTAATCTACAATTTTAATTAAAAGTCTAAATATAATTTATTTAGTAAATATTTTTGTAATTATAAAAAAAAAAAAATATTTTCATAGGTTTCATATAAAAAAGGATCTACATACTCCCTACTCTTAATTATACTAATTAACTATTTTAATACTTGTACACAATTTGAAGAGTATTAGATAATTAAGTATTTAAAGATAAGTAGATATGAATATGTATTTATATTCATAATTTTAATAAAAATAATTATTAATATTAATAAGTCATCTTTATACTCACTAACTGAAATAATTTGAAAGATATTAGATAATTAATTAATTGTAAATAAGTATTTAGTAATAAATCTATATGTTTATAATTTTAATAAAATTACTAAATTATCTTTATACTCACAGGCTATTTGAAAAGTATTAGATAATTATTGTAAATAAATATTTAGAGATAATTATTTATAAATAAATTATTATCTTTATATATATTATTTGAAGAGTATTAGGTAATTAATTGTAAATAAGTATTTAGAGATAAGACTAGGCTAATTTAATTCAATAGTTTATATTACTCCCTTAGCTCTCCTCTCTCAGTAACAAAATGAACTATTTTAGAAAAATTTATATTGTACAAAACATTTCTAAAAAATTTAAATTTTTTTATTGAAACTAAATATAATAGTAAATCAGTCACTTGATAATCCAAATATTTGTATAACCTATAGTAGGCTTTACTAGAAAGAGATATATTAGGTTTGACAAATTAGTTAGTTCTGTAAGTAAGTTTTTTTATTATTCAGGTAATTTCTAGACTTTTTTTAACTTCAGCTATACTGCATTACTTCAGGTAAGCTAGACAAATCAACTATAGTTGTACTAGGTATGTTAAATAACTGAACAGGATATCAATTTTAGTCAGAGATCATATAAACAAGGTTTAAAAAGAGACAAAGTATATGCTACTTAGTAACAAACTAGAGTTAGATAGTTTAACAAATTCTGCTTTATTAAATAATTACTTAAAATCTTTACATATAATAATTGTTTATCAATAAATAATAAATTTGTTAAACTATCTAACTCCAGTTTGTTACTAAGTAGTATAGTGATAAACTTTATCTTTCTCTAACTTTGTTTATATAACCCCTTGCTAAATTTGATACTCTGTCTAGTTGTTATCCTAATATACTTGGTACAACTATAGTTGATTTGTTTAGCTTATCTGAAGTAATGCAATATAGCTAAAGTTAAAGAAAGCCTAGAAATTACTCGAAAAATAAAAAAGCTTAAAAATTTTCTAACATTTTACTTGATTTATATACAACTAAATTTTTTAAAATTTTTATACAAAAATATTTACACATAAAATATATTGATATATATATCACATAAAATATCTATAAATCTGAAAGTAAATTTTCTGCCTTTAAACCTCTTCATACATATGCTAAATCTATGAAAGTATCAATTAATAATAATATATTTATAAGTTATTAATCATAAAATAATTCATACTTATATGTCTTCGTCTATGATTAGAGACAGTAGAAAAGATTTGTATTTGTTTTTCTTTTAGTTTAAAAAGTTGGTTATGATTGTTTAAACCTTGAGCATTATTAAGGTTCTGCTCAGAAACTATTGGTCTATTACTTTTTTCAATTCTAGCCTTAATATATACAGAATCAAAATTTCATAAATTATGAAAGAATATATTATGTACAAAGTACACAATACTATGCCTAATACTCTTTGTAACTGTAAAATTACCATAAAGCAATAAACGAGATGCAAATACTATAACTTGTTCTGGCTGAAGATGTACAACTATTTGAAGCTAAGGAAAGCATAATTCTCCTTCTTCGAAATCCTCTAGTATAACTAAAATACACACAGACTATTTGGTTCATCATGATCATCCTAATGATAGTTACTAATAGTATTAAAGTTAATAGCTATTATTGGAAAAACTCCAAATGCCTTTGGAGCGAATAGACTCTATGATAATTTGCTTAATTTTATATATAAATCTGCATAATATTCTTGAAGAAATCAGTTAACATTTTTTGATAATGTCTTAAGACCCTAAAGTAATTTATTAACATATTCATGATGCTTAATGTTATACGTACTTGCAGTATTGGAGCTTATAAAGAGAAGAAGATTGTTTCTTATATAAGTACTAAAATATTCAATAAAATTGGTCCAAAATTCATTACTTCGATGTGAAGGATTTTTCAATAAATGAAAATAGTACTAATTTATAATATTAGTTGCAGATATAATAGCATCTGAATTATTTTTTTTTTTTTTTATTTTTTTTTTTTTTTAAGGTGGCTTACATGGCCGAGCGAATTTTATTAGTTTGATATATGAGGTTCCATATAGAGTTCCCCTACAGTTTGTAATTACATGAAGAGTGTACAACAAGCCACACGTACAACTTTAGTCATTGTCTAAT
>CAJVPM010001126.1:0-13165 GCA_910592325.1 Scutellospora calospora | reverse complement strand
AAATAGAAGTAGAAGTATTTTTAGAAAGTTGTCACCTGCTTTTTTGATCATTTTGTTAGAGATTAGTGAAGGGCCAGAAGCTTTGTTGCTTGGAGAGTTATTAATGGTAGTATGGAGCTCTTGTAGAGTAATTGGGTCATCAAGATGTTGATACCATGCTGCTTGGATATGTGTTTTTGGTTGGTATTCTTGATGCCATTTAGACCATTTAGATAGGTCTAGTGAGTTGTATTTTGTCCATTGTTTGTAGTGCTCTCTAATATGTTGTTTGATTAGTGTAGATTCATGAATTAGCTCAGAGGGGGTTCGTATGTTGTGAAAAATTACTAGTTCTTGATAGCGTTCGAGGATACTACAGTATTTATTATTGAAGTAGTATTAGTAGTAAAGTTTTCATATCTTTTGTTGATGTGCTGTTGGATATGTTCATTTTGTGCAATATTGTTTTCAGTATTGCGTGCTGAATATATTGATTTACAGTAGTTTTTGAGTTCCTGAATATATAAATAGATTTCAGGAGTTAGTGACTGAAGTGGATGAATATTAGAAATATTTAGTTTGGTGATATTGTTGATTTGCATGATTTTTAGATTAAGATTGCTTGTAGTAGTTTCGAGATTAAGTTTGTTGGGTGTTTCTGTGAGGGTACGTAGTGTTTGAATAATACTATTAATATTATTTAAGGCCTGGTGTAGATTAGTTGCTGCAGGTGAGAATGTCTTGTATGTCTTGTTAGTTTTATGTGAGTATGAGATATTCTTGTTTGCTGCAGTAAGTATAATTGTTTGTAGGATGTGCCATAGTTTGTCTACTGAAGTGTTAGTATTCGTGATAGTATCTATTTGATTATTGAGACTAGAGATGATCATGGTTTGAAAGTTGTCCCATTTTTCACTATTCATAGCTTTGTAGTTATATATTTTGTGACGAGCACTTTTTGTATATTTAGTAGGTTTGTAGGTTAGATTAAATAGCTAGTAGATTTCGATAATTTGGTGATCACTATGAGTAATAAGCTCAGGGTCAGATAGTATAGAGGAGCTAAAAGTATGAATTAGTTGTTTGGGTATCCATATTTCATCAATTTGACTAGTTAAGTTAGCTCTTTGCCAAGTATGTGTATCTGGGTGGAAATGATGAATTGTGGGGATGAAGTTGTGGTTAGTAAGAAAGGTAGACAATTTAGAAGGAGTATCTCGTTTCAGATCATGATTGAAATCTCCGGTAATAATAGAATGTATGTGTAAGGCCTGAGCTTATTTTGTTTAATTGATGATTTGTTGTTGTATAGTAGCTTGGAGATTAGTATGTTTAGACAGTATGTAGCAGGAAATAAATCTGATTCTGTTCTTATAAGAAAAGTAGAAATTAATAGTGATAGCAGTACTTAGTAAGGTTTGAATATTATGTATATAAGGTCTGAGGTAATAGCAGATCATGATTGCTGTACTGAGACTAGATTGTTGTATACCAGTGTTGTCAGATAAGTTATTATTAGAAGTATAAAAGAGATATGCAAAGTTGTTTAGTGATCAGTTTTGCCATATGTTCTCTGATAACTTAGTTTTAGTAATACTGATGATGTCATAGTTGTTATTGTGGCAGTATTTGGTCCATAGTTGCTGCTTTGTGATATTATTAAGACCTTGGATATTGTGGGTGGCTATTTTGATTGTACTAGATATGTTTAAGTAATTTGTGTTGGTTAGTTGGTTGTTAGTTATGTTGTCAGTATGAGTAGAGAGTAGATTTGTATTATTGATATGAATGTAGTCTAATAATGTGGTGATTGTATTGTTAAAGATTTCGAATGTAGGTATTATATTGGGAGTAATAGATTTAGATATTTGATGTGAATTCATGAGCTAGATTGAAGAAATAGGTCCCAAGTTGAGTTAGGAAGAGGTGATAGGTTTAGAAGGTATTTAGGAATTTGATTAATTATGTAGTTTTGTCTTAGTATTTGTAAAGTTGAAGTAACATCATTTTGTGTAGTAATTGGAATGGTTATGTTGATTTTATTCTCTTGTAGTTGATTTTGGAGTTCTTCGAGAGAAGCTGAAACGGTAGGTAAGGTTATAGAGTTATTGTTCGAAGCTAGGTTTTTGCCTTTATTGTTTGTAGATATACAGATCCATTGGTCAGAAAGTTTGTCGAAGTAGTAATGGGTTCAAAGTAATTTTGTGGTATCTACTAGTTGTTGACGGGATGTAATTGGAAAAGTAAGTGAGTGTTTAACTGTAATAGTTGTTTTCTCAGATAAAAGAGGTTTGTTAGTTGGGTTAGCTGTCATTATATACGTTGAAATTGGGAATATAATTTTGTATTTTTTGACTGCTTGTTTGTAGAACTCTCTAGCAGTTTCGTCGTCTGTGATAGGATAGATAAATTCTGTGTTGGTATTAATTTTTGTGATATTGTGTAGTAATGGTAGTCTGCTAACAAAGTAGTCATTTAGTATCATTTTGAAAGTGTAATCTTTTCGTAATAAGGTAACAATTTTGGTAAGATTAGTTTTCGGATCATTAGTATTTAGTGGGAAGAGTGCTCTTAGAGTGTGGTTGAGCTCTTGGTAAGTACTTGATAATGGAGCTTTTGAAGCAGGTAGGTCGAAGTATGTTTCTGGTAGATTACCCTTAAAGTTATAGAAATTGCAAAGTTTGTTGTGGTACAAGGATAAGTAATTAAGATCTTTTCGTTTGGTGATTGGAAAGAATTTTTTTAGCTCTTGATCGAGATTCATAGGGTCATTTGGAAAAGGCAGTAGTTTGATGAAATAGGTTTCAGGAAGTTGTGTAAAGGAGAAGATTTTTCTTAGTGCTATGACTGTTTCTTTTGTGTTGTTACGATTAACAATTGGAAGTTCAAATAGTAATAGTTTCTTCAATTTATTGGAGATCATAGAAGAGTCACTAGGTAGTAGTATAAGGAGTGATGTTTGTGCTTTGTTGATAGCTTGTTTTAGGTCATTCTATTTGATTTTGTCTAGTTGTAGGAACTCCCTACAGTATTGAATAATTTTGGATATGTTGAAGTTGTTGAGTCGTGTAAAATTGCTGTTGAGTAGAAATTAAATGGTTAAATGTGTTTTGAGCATTTTTGTAATCATATTTCTTGTTTCTCAGTTGATGATTGTGATGTTGTTAGTGTGTTTGTAGGTATTAGTCACAGTAGTAAGCATGTTCTCGAATTCTTTTGGTGTGCAGGAGTGATCTGTTTGTTGCGAGTAAAGAATGTAAAGAATTGGGTGTCAAGGTGTTTAAACTTGAGGAATATTGCTAATGGTATAATATAAGGAGTTGGTCGTATTTGGAGTTTGTATATTACGAATTCTTAGATTCCTTCAAGTGATTTTAGGGATTTAGCTATACGATCATAGTGCTAAGCAGTTGTATCAAAATCAATAAGGTTAGATTTCATGTTATTCATTAGCTTATCTGGCCATGTATCACTGTCATCTCCATTATCAATGTAAGGCCTTGAAGCTGAGCTAGAGTTGTTTTGTAAAGCTTGACTGTAAGAGGGTTTTGTGTATTTAGTTTCAGATTGTGTTTTCATTTGGTCGTCATTTGGAAGTTCCTCTTTTATTTCATTGTCATCCATTAGTGTATCACGTGTTTTGATGGAGGAGGGTGATATTAGTCGATCAGTATGTGTTTGATGTTGTGTTAGAGATACGAATTGGATGTCTGTATTATCTTCCATTTGGTCAGCTCATGATTGGAGTGGTTCTGTATTATGTTGTTTCTCGCTTTGTATTTTCTTGCTCCTTGTGTTGTGCTTAGTTGTATCAGAGTTTATACTAGGTTCCTCATAGTCTCCAAGTTCATTTAGGGTAGTCTGTATTTTGTTTGTTGAGCTAGTGTTACTACTATTGGCGTTATTTGTGTTATTAGTAGATATACCACTAGTTTCAGGAGAGAGTGCACGAATATTTGGCTGAGTAGTAGTGGGAGTATTAGTAGTATTAGTAAAGTTTTCGTAGGAGAGTGTTGGGAGAGCTGATATATTTTCTTGCTCATTTGCTTTGAGGTATTGTGTTTTTGTTTGGGCGTAGGTTTTAACAAGAGAGGAGTTGTGAGTTTTACTAGTTGGAATTTTTATTGCAGAGATTGTAGTTGCGTTTTGATTTCTAACTTTTTTAAGTATAAAGAGAAGTGTGTTAGTTTTGCTAGTGTATATCCAATACTTCGGAAATTGTGTGATATTGTTGATGACAGTTGATTTTTGTGCATCAATGTAGTAGGTGTGTGCGTTGTTAGGGAGTTCTAGAGTAAAATAAACTTGAAAGGTTAGTTCGTCAGCATCATACATTACAATGTCAAGGACATGTTTAGCTGGTTCGTTGTTGTTTATTGTATTGCTTTGTTGGGACGTGTAGTTCGTGTTTGTAGTCTCCATATCCAGAGTATTGTTGTTGTTGTTGTTTTTGTTATTATTTGTTGTGTTGTTGGAACTGACGTCGTCAACAAGATGATGTTTTTTCGTTCCTCCACTGTCCCCTATAGTTGAAGATATAGTGTTTGAGTAGTTGGTTTTAGGAGTTAGTGATTGTTTTTTCAGTAAGTTGTTGTCTTTTTTATTTAGGCCTTCCTGAAGAAAAGAGTTTTCAGTGTTGGTTGTATTGTTGTTTTTTCTTTTTCCTGTTTTCCGCAGTATAGTTGTTGAGTAGTATGGGAAAGAGTTTTTTTTTTTTTTCTATCAGCAAAACTTTATTAATTTTATAAATTTCAGAAGTGATATATATTGTGAGAGTACAACTAGCTACATGTATAATTTTAGATTATCTATTTTAAGTAGTTTACTCAAAGGTTCTATATTAGCTGCTATATCTAAAATCTCTTAGAAGATTCTTTATTTAAACTCTCTAGCTCTATCTCACTTACTGCAAATATTACTCTTTATAGTTAACTATAACTTTGTGCTACTTTATTTTGAGAAGCACCTAAGCTGACATTAGTTGCAAACTTTATTATTATAGGCCTAGATCTTACCTGGATAAGTCCTACTTTAACACCTTCTAACAGATAGGTATTACAATATCTAACTATGCTACACTATATCCTAATCTAGCTTGCATATATCCTTATTCGATATTTGTATAAACTTAGTTTTAGCTATAGCTCTCTATCAGTTTAGACTTCTGAATGTTTTATAAAGTAGATTTTCACAATCTAGTTAGCTGCTAAGCCAAGTTGATATTACTGCTAAATGCAAGGTATCAGGCTGTATTACACTATAAACTTACTCATACTTACTCGATTTATAATCAGAAACTTTTGTCAGATCAAGTATTAACTAATGTAACTATTGAAATTGATACTACTTTACCTAACTCAAGATTTCTACTATACAAGTCTTCTGCTCATAGATCCTATCTCAATTTATTCATATAATGCAACTTCAATATTCTGTTATACTTCTAATATTTGAATAATATTAGTGCAATGTGATTTATAGGATTATGACTCCAGAAACAGACAGAGTTTATCATAAGTTAGATACAGATATCTAGATAATTATTCAATTCTGTCGACAGTAGAATTTGAAATTTAGACCTCTTATATAATAGTTTGACAATCTATTTACTATACTAGATCTCTAGACTATTAGTAATTAATTAAAACTTATATTTTTTACTAAAATATCTAGTAGTATAACTTAAATAGTTATTTAATACAAGTATAGGTTTTTAAGTAAGTTTTCTTATAAGAGAATTTTCAATTAAGATATTTTTAAAATATTTGAACTATATTAGAGTTTTGCTTTTAGATAAATAATTTATTTATAGAAATAAGTATTTTTATTTTAGAAATATACTATTATCTATAGTAGTAAGTTAGTTTAAGTAAAGTATATTTTTTATTTTAAGTTGTTTTTTGAAAGTATTATAAAAGTTATATTAGTTAAGTAATTTTTTAAAAGAATATACTTTATATATTATAGTATATAGCTATATTATACTATAATATGTATCTATTTGTATATTTAAATATTAAAGTAATTAAGTCTGGTAATCTAGTATAGTAGTTAGGTTATCAAACTGCTATACAATAGATCTAGAGTTCAAATCCTAATGTTGACAAATTTGAATAATTTTCTAAACCTTGTGATAAATTATAGTAAACTTTGTCAATTTCTAAAAGCATATTCCTGTAAATTGAGTTATACCAAATTGATCAAAACTTGAAAGTATAATATAATATTACATAAATAAATCTTAATAGGATATATAAGCAGAAGATCTGCATAGTAGAAATTCTGAGTCAGTAAAATAATATAGCCTTCTAACAGAACTATATCAGCTAAAGTCTAATTCAAGAAGAAAACTCAGTTTAATAAAAATAGAAGGTTTTGAGATCTTTGAGTAAAAAGTAATTAGAACTAGCTAAATACTAAAAAAAACTAGATCAACTAACTAATAGAGGACTATAGTAGAATCTAGAGTTATACAAATATCTATAAAGGTTTAAACTAGATAAATTTATAAAATAGATAGGGACTGCTCTAGTAGGTTTACTTCAAGATTAACTAGTTCTGCAATATTAATAATATACTTAATATAATATATTCTAAGAAGACCTAAGCTATTCTAAATAAATAGATCTATAATAAGCTAGTTAGCTTTAGCAGTTAGTGTTATAGTAATATTAGATTGAATCTGTATACAGTAAGTTAATAAATAAAGTATTTAAATAGATAATTTGCAAATAGATTACAGGTATGATAACATAGTATAGAACTAATTAGATAGCCTAATATCTATATAGTGAACTACTTAAAATAAATAATGACTAAAGTTATATATATAGCTTATTGTATACTTTTTATATAATTACAAACAGTAGAGATTATCAATGTATAATCCTTTTTGTAATATTAATAAAATTCTTTTAGCAATATAAGCTACCTTTAATAACAAAAAAAAAATATATTTTTTTTTTTTTTTCCTTTGACAGTCACGTCATAAACTTTATTAAGTTGTTAACCGTAGCCGTAGCCAAGTTACATATGATTATAAAATCTACCTAATTTTCTAAGCTTGATGTCACCCAGCTGCTACTAGAGTGCTCAGGTGTGACCTGTCGCACTAGCCATATGGCTAGAACAGTTTTGTCTAACTATATCAAAGAAAACTTCACCAAATTCCTTCTCCTTCTTTTATTCCTTTTTTAATTACATTCTCAACTACACTTTCTATCCATTCTTTTTTCTTTCCTCTTTCCTTCTTTTTTTCTGCAAGTAATATTTTTCTTTCATTATCCGTTTGGGTTCTCACTTTTGGTTCTTTCTTCTTTGCTATGTTTCTTTTAAGTTTCATCGTGATTCCTTCTTGCTTTTCCCATATGACTACTTTCTCACAATGCCAGTTCTAAATTATTTCTGCAAAGCTTCTTTGCATAATAAAAAAGATACTATCCAACCAAATTTTCATCATGTCTTTATCCTGAGCTAGTACCTGAAGGTCATTAGCCATTTTCTTCTTTTCTAGTCCGATTAATAGCTCCTTTCTCCTTAGGTATCTACTCTCCTTGTCCTTTGGAAAAATAGCTTCTTTAATTTCTAGCGTTAAGAGTAGATTAGAGTTTTTCTCTACTTGAATCTTGTTAATACCCTCTAATACTGCCTCTTCAATTTCTTTCCAAGGCTCTTGTAGGGCTGAACACCGTATTAAATTGTCAAAATCTTCTGATATTCCTTCCCTGCATAAAATACAATGATCTTTTTGATAAAGCTCTGGCTTATGCTTTCTAAGCTCACTAAGTATTAGCAAGCTATTCGTTAAAAACTTGATTTGTATGACTAGGCTTTTGCTATCTCTTATCGAAAGACAGTTTATTCCCCTTTGCTTTTTAATCCTTTGCCATAGCTTTTTCCAGTTGTACTCAGAGCTTTCAGACAAATTCTCTTTTCTTTGGAAGGCCTATTCTGCATCGTTGTATCTTTTTGTTAGCTTAGTCACAAAGTGCTTAACTGAGCTTTCAATTCTATTTGACCTCCATGCTATATCATAGCTAAAGTTATCACTTTTAACTATATTCAAGTCAAGAGTTATATATGATCTCCTTCCTTCTTTAGCTAGTCAGTCTGCTTCATTGTTCCAGTTGTCATTAGTATTACTTTTGACTTTTTCTAGCTTGAGCTTTATACTCTTTTGCTTGATAAATGCTACAATTTTTTTAAGGATTATTCTGTTATCCATTCTATTCTATTTGCTGTATTGCTCAGTGTTGCATGCTTTCATTACACTTTCTATTGCTTGTTTACTATTTGTGAGAACCCTAACTGTTGTATTACATTGCACTACTAATATTACTACCCAAATATCTAATAGCTCTGCTTTAGTTGATGGTGGCCAGTTAACAACTTTAAAGTTTCCTATGCTAATTAAGCTATAATCTACTTTATCTATTCCTACTTATCCTACTCCCATAATTCCCTTTTACCTAAAGATCTGTCTGTATAAAAATCTATTTCTCCTTTTCCCTTAAGCTTTATCTCTTATACTTTCTCTTTTAACATTACTGTCAGTTCTTTGTCTAAGTTCTGTGCTTCTATTATTTCTAGCTCACATTCTTCAATTATTCTCATTTCAACAAATACCAGTTCATTTCTCTCAGTTCTTTAGGTCTTATCCTTAGTTGCCACTAATGTTTTTAAAGAAAAATCTATTTAGTCTATTTCTTTATTTATATAATTCTTCGGGATTGCGTCTAGAACTTTCCTTTTTAGTTGTCAAGCTCTGCACTCTTCATATGCTTTTTCTTTATTAATTGCATAGCTCTTGCATTTCTTTATTTTTTCATATCTTTCAGTATTCTCTTGGTTTTCCCAATGCTCTACTAAAAGACTATTCTCTTTTTTCTTTTGTATTCAGCCTATTTTTCTGCTCTTACTACAGCTATCCTCGTATATAATCCACTCTCATTTTCTTTTATCAGCTAAGATTTCTTCTAATATGTTTCACACTTCTAAATAATTCTTCATACCTGTTCTGTATTCTTCTTTAACCTCTCTCTTCTCCTCGCTGATTAAAACTCTTTCTTCTATTTCTTTGAACCAAGTTGCTTTTTTACCTTTCTTTAACTTTTTTCTTAATATTTTAAGCTGCTGCTATATCATTAGGTGGGAGCCCTCAATATCAAGGATTTGTTCTAATATTGTTATACCCAAATCACAGAGCAACTTTGCTGCTTTAATGAAAGTTTTCTTTTTTATTAAATTTTTAATTAGTATTCTAATTGTTTTAGTATTTCAAAGTTCTTTGTTCGCTATTATTTCTATACCTAGACTTAGATTGCTTTGTATAACTAAACTCACTAGATTGTTTTTAAGGAGTTTAAACTCTAACTTATCCAATTTTTCAGCTCAGATACTGCTTATACAACATGTGATTTGTTATCTTTATCTTATTCTTATCTCTGTGATTTCTTTAACCTCGCACTTACTATTCAGCCTATTTATAAGGCTTAAAGTTTGCTTAGTCTTTAGGGTATTCCATAGCATTCGCATATTTAAAATTCCACTATGTGACATTATGAAGTTTGGAGTTGTTTTCATAAGGCCAACTTTGTTCTTAGCAGTCATTATATAGGGTTGCTAGATTTTTTCATATTCATCTTTAGTTAGCACGATGTTTTGTAGAATATATTCTAGCTTTGGCATCAGGTATACATTGTTTAAATACAATACTTGACTTGTTGAAACTATCTTCTTCCTGATTGTATTAGCGAAAAGTCTAGCTATTTGTTTTGCTTTAGCTACCATCTGCTTTTTTTCTACTTTTTGGCTGATCCAAATCCCTAGGAATCTTACTGCTTCTTTTTCCTTGGTTGCGAATATTTCTTACTTGTTAACTAGAACTTTGCGTTCTTCTGCTCTTATTTTTGCATTGATTACTATGAGCTTAGATTTGGATGGGTTTATCTGGATATCATTAATTTTAAAAAAATCCTCTGCTATTTTAATCGTCTCTTTAAGTTGCTCTTTTGAGCTTGCAATCCATGTTGTATCATCTGCAAAAGCAACTACTGCCTGTCTTACTTTTTGTGTTTTTTTTGTTTTTTCTTCAGAATCTTCTTGCTATGAGACTCCTATCTCATATCTGAGCTTAGTGCTTTTTTTGATCTTGGTTAAGAGTAGGTCATAAAAGATTCTCTATATTAAGGGCGAAATTACTTTTCCTTGCTCAATTCCATCCCCTGCTGTGATTGCTTCTGTAAGACCTATAGCAGTGATTATTCTAGTTTGCCTTTTATTAAACAAATCTAGTATAAAACTTTGTCCTAGCACTGGTATCTTTATTCTTTGAAGTGCTAACTTAAGTGAAACTAGACTCACAGAGTCGAATGCTTTTTTCATATCTTGTAGCATTATCCAAAGCTCTTTATTTTTTTCTTTTGCTTCTTCTATTATTATGCTCAAGATATGTATTGGACTTTCTGTTGAGCTTCCTATTAGTCCTGCAAAGTTTGGGCCTTCTAATATATTGTTTTCTCTTATTATTCTCTCTAGTCTGGTTGTGTAGACTTTTGTAACGCACTTTCTAAAGGTTTCTAAAAGTGCTATTGGTCTTATATTATTTAAATTGAATTGCCAATCTATATCTTTAGGTATTGGGTAGGTCTGTTCTACTTTCTATTTGAGAGGTATTTTGCCTGCTTCTAGGCATCTTCTAGTGAAGTTTCTGAAAACTGCTTGTGTTTTCATGTTTGCTTGTTTGATCAAGATATATCCAATACCTGATATACCTAGTGCAGTATTTGTTTTAAGCTTTTGAAACATTACATCCCACTCTTCTTCTGTTATTCTACTGCTTATGCTCTTGTAATAGCTTTCTTTGATTCTTGTTATTGGTTTATATATTTCTTTCCAATCATTCGGGATTTCTTCTTAGAAGTTTCTCTTTTTAAACTGCTTTTCAAAATGTTTAGCTGTTTTCTTGAGTACTTCCTCTGGATTATTATACAGTTCTCTGTCCTCTTTTTCATCTATAAGTAGTCTATCGATTACTACTTTCTTAAAGGGTTTTTCTAGTAAACTGTTAATTATCCTTCTTTGATTATCCTTAATCATTTCGCATCTATGGTCTACACATTCTCTTATTTCTAGCCTTCTCGTTGCATTATTTTCTGCTACGAGCTTACCCTTTAAGACTGACTACTATCTAGAGAGTTCTTCTTGTAGTTGCTAGCTCTATGTAGTTCCTATTATCGCAATGCTTGCTTCTGTTTTTTGGTTTATTTTTCTGACTTCTTGTTCTATCTCTCTTTGTTCTTCTTTCGTTCTGCTATTCCCTTTCTCTTTTTTACATTTTTTGACTAACTTTCTCAGGGTATTTATTGCTATTAGCAGTTCTGAACGAATTTTTTTCAGAGCTCTGTTGCAACCTGAGTTTAGTACTTTCTTGCAAGGGATTTTTTCTTTGGCTACTTGTTTAATGCTGTTACTAATATTATCCTATTCCTTATCTAGATCTATAGTATCTGAAGATCTATCACTATTTTCATTAAAGAGTTCTTCCGACCACAGCTTAGTGTTTAGTTTTTTTTCTAGCAATTGTTGTAACCTGATTCTGTAGTCATTCTAATTTTTCTCTGTTGCTTTATCGTACAGAAAAATTGTTTTTTTAACTCCTTTTTTCCTGGTTTGTGCTAACCTCTCTTTATATCCTAGATGATCTAATAATATTTCTGCTACCACTAAGCTATGATCACTACCTGTTTCTATGATCATATCTTCGATCAGGGCTTCTTTTAGACCAAAGTTTAGACTTTCAGAAATCCAAATTTGGTCTATTCTTGTGCTATCCTTACCATTACTCTATGTAAAACTTTTTTTGTAAGGATACAATTCTCTGAAAGTATCAGAAAAGTTTTGTTTTATCATCCAACCGTGTAGTGGCAGTTTCTTGAAGTTGTTGTTTGCTTCATTGCTTTTGTCAATACTTGGTTGTATGATATGATTGAAATCACCCATTACAATAAAGTGCATATTTGGTCTTCTTTGAGCAACTTCTCTCATTATTATTCTTTGTACTTCTTTTCTTCTTGGTTGACTATTCGGTACTATGTATACTATAAAAACTACCAGTTCTAATTGCTTAAAGAAAAAGTGCACCTCTAGCAAATACCCGCTATGCTTTCTAATCTGACCTATATATTTAGACCAATTCTTGCTCACTAGTATACCTACTCCTAAATCTTTGTTTTTTTCTTTTCTGCATCTGTTCAAAAGCTATTTATTTTCTCTCTATGACTAATTAAATATTGCCTTTCTTTTTCACTAATATTTGTCTCGACTATTCCTACCAAATCATATTTCTCCTCTTCAAATTTGTCTGCTAAAATTTTTAGTTTGTGTCTGTTACCTTTTAATCTGTTTATATTATGTACAGCTATGTTAATTCCTTGTCTAATTTCTGCTGCTTTGATATTGATTCCTATTTTTCTAATGCCTTCGCTATTATAGTTTTCTTTTTGTGATCCTATGTTTTGTTGTACAAGTTTTTCTTTTTGCACAACATGAGTTTCCTTTAATTCAACTAGTGCAAAAGTTAGGAGCAATTTGAAGTCTATACCCCTAGCTCCCTAAGCCTTTTCTCTAAATCTTGTACTAGCTATGCTATGTATTCTATAGATTAGTTGCTATCTTGGGACTCTTTTTGTTTGTTTGCTTTCAACTCTCTATTTCTCTTAGCTTCTCTTTGGTTACTGTTATTTTCTTTTCTCTTATACCTTTTTTTGTCCTTTTCTTCTAAATAACAACTTTCTTCTTCTCGCATTTTTCTTGTACAAATTTTGAGTATTCGCCTTCTTGGTCTTGATCTTCCTCTCTTCTCTTTCCTAGACTCTTTTTGCTTCTTTTTTGATATAATTTGTCTTCTGAAAGTTCCTTTGATTTTTGTTTATCCTCTGCTATTACTGCTTCTCGCCGTTCTGTCTCTGCTCATCTTAGTTTATTATTATAGTAAAATATCGAGAATCTTGAAGCATTTGTTAAGTCTTTATAGCTTTCGAAGTATAGTGTTGCACTTCCCATATTGTTGTTATTCGAGTTCTTAAAGATGTGTAATGCCCTAGCTCCTAATCTTTTAACTTGTCTCTATAGTAGCACCTCATTCGTATTTTCTGGTAGGTCTAGTAATCTTTTGCTAAACCTATTT
>CAJVPM010001125.1:0-13171 GCA_910592325.1 Scutellospora calospora | reverse complement strand
AAGGAAGAGTTACAAAAAATTATTGATATTTTAACAGAGTTTTACAAACTTAATAATATTGAAATTAATAGCAAAAAATCAGAGCTTTTGGTATTAAACTTCAAAAACAAAGAAAGGAAAGCAAATTATACATCTGAAATCAGTCTAAGCAAAAACAAAGATATAATATGAGCAAAAAAAAGAAAAGAAGCAATAAGACATCTCAGAGTATAGATATTTGAAAAAGGTAGAAAAGAATATAATGAACTAATCATCTCAAAAGAAGTTGCAAAGATATGCAAAGCTATTCTGTGGAAAAAAGCTTCAGTAAGCCAGTTGGTTTACCTAAATAATAGTGTCTTACTACTGAGTATTGAATATAGATTTCAAACTTTATTCCTCTTTAAAAATATATACAAGTATATTTAAAGGCCTATCAAGACACTAATTAAAAACAAATTAGGTCTAGTGAAATTAGCTCCAAACAGTATGTGTAGTCATTTAAAAATATTAGGAATATGTACAATTTGGCAAAATCAGTTAGCATATCATATTACAGAACTGACAATATGTATGAATAGGCAAAATGAGCTAGGAATTACTACAAGACTCAGAATTAGAGAAGAATAATACAAAAATACTTGTTTAAGTAATATAACTAGTAGTGAAGTAAAGTTAGATGATATAGCTCTCAGACATAACCTAGCCTTTAAAGTGATAGCAGAGGTAAAAAAACTAGGTTTTAGCTTTCAGAAAAGCAGTTTTTATGAAACAAGTTTAAATCTAAAAAGTACTAGTCTATCAGATATACTAGGGAGAAAAGAAGCAATTAACTACAGAAATAGTAATAACATGAATATTTTTGTATTAGAGTAGCTAATCATAAGAAATAATAATATCCTGCTAACATAGCAACAAGTCAAAACTATTAGAAGGTATAAAGGAAAAGGATAAAAACCAAACTGGTACAAAGATTTGGAGACAAAAGTCCTCGAAAATAGTAGCTTAAAACTCTGAAAGCAGAGTTCTAGATAGATTTGCCAAATACTTCAGCAATAAGGTACAAAGAACTAAGAGTATCTGCAGATAAAAGAAAAAAAGAATAGGTAATATTTATGAAAGAAAGAAAACTTGAATATAGAAGAGTTATAAAAAAAGAGTCTAAGTACTATATAGTTGAATATTAGAAAATAGAAGAAAATAATAACTCGAGAAGTTTTACATCAATGATTATGTAGTAGCAGATAATAGTAGGATAGAATCTAGTATTAGTTTTAGTAGTAGTATAGTAGAATAGCTCTTGTCTATATGTACAGAACTAGGTGTGATCTAAACAGTGTTTTTAGTTATACCCTTTGAAGCAACTGTTAGGATATTTTCAGATAGCAAGGTAGCAATCGAAGAAATTCTTAACTTTAAAGACTTTTCGAAGCTAAGAAGCAACTTCAAAGCAAAAAATTATAGTATAATCAATCAAATTGCAAACTGTGATAAAATGAAAGAAATTAAGTTAGATTTGATCAAAGTAAAAGAATACAGTTCAAATATTTGAAATGATAGAGCAGATCAGCTAGCTAAAGAAAGCCTCTCTTCAGACTTAATTCTCAAAGCCTAAAAAATAACAACAAGTAAAATTAGGTTTTTTCTACTATAGAAAAACAAAATTATAGATTATATACTTAGATCTTTAATTAATATAACTATAGCAACAGTTTATGAATGTGCATTATAGACTTAAATAGTATCAAATTAGTATTAAACCAAAGGCTATCAGACCAATATAATGATAAGCTAAACTAGAAAAATACATAGAGTATTTTGAAAAACTTACAGGAGAAAAAATGTGTGAGCATAAAGAAGAGCAAAATACTAATATTTAGGCTAAAATGTCTAAATAAGCTTTTGCTAACAAAAGATATATGCTACTAAAGAGACCTTATGCTATACAAAACCAAGACTTGCATTGTATATTATGCAAAAGCAGAATCCTTCGAGTATTTATCAGATTGTGTAGTTTACTAACCAATATAGAAAAAAATAGAAACAGTTATTATTAAGGAGCTGAACTCTTTACTTAATGCTAAATAGAAAGTCGAAATTGAATCTCAAAAAATAAGTAAAATCTTCATAGGTTTAAGTACAGAAATCAAGCTAGAAAAAAGAAAACTCTATATATGAAGGCTAACATATTCAAGTCTGTTAACATAAGCCAAAGCTCTTCTCAGATCAGTATCTAAAGTGAATAATACTATCTGCTAGTTTACTGAAATCTTTTGGTCAAATTTTTTTGAAAGATTATAGAAATTTTAATGCAAAGTTTTTTTAGAATGGGAAAAAAGAAACAATATAGATTCTAAAAAAAAGAAGAAAAGATAAAAGTATAAAGACTAATTCAAGCAGAAGAGGTATCGAGCAGAAAAGAAAAACCAAAATCCTTCAGAAAAGGAAGCTAATAAATCATCTAATGCTAAAGAGAAGAGGATCCAGAAGGAAGCTAAAAATCAAATTGATAAGTGGATTACAAAGGGTATGAAAGAAAGTTGGCTAAGTTTTAAAAATAATTAAATAGGTATTCTTAATACAGGTACATAGTAGCTTTCTGGAAATCCTTAGAATATGACCCTGCTTAGGCACTCTATTCTTCAGGGAGAAAAATTTACTATTGCAGCAGATCACACCTAGACACTTTAAGTAGCTGAGTGAGTTCTAAATTATATAAAGAGGATATTTTTATAGTTAAATTAGTTTAGCTTATATTTTTGTTGTAATATTTTATATATTTTCTCTTAATAAATGATAGACAAGATCGCCTAAGTATAAAAAAAAATATATATATAATAAAATATAATAATAAAATGACTAAAAATCTATCTTATAGTAGATCATTTTTACAAAAATAAGCAGAAAAATAATTTAGAAAAAAGTAATAAAATCTTCTAACTATTAGGATAAACTCTTGCAAAAGAGTCTCTAGACACTCTATAGTAGTCTACTCACTATATAGAATTATCTAAAATAAAAAGAAAACAGAGAGACACTAAAAACAAAGAAAACTATTCTCCACCAGAAAGTACTACTACCTACGTTGTCACTTTGCAGACTTATGCCAAGTCTAGTACTAGTAATAACAATACTATGAAATCCAACATAGTTGCTAGCAGTAACAAAAGCAACATCCCAATACTAGAGAACAACAAAAACACAAAAGCTAATAACTAAGCTATTAAACGTCAAAGATTCAACCCTCTTGAAATTTTACAAATCTCAAAAAGTAGAGAAAACAGCTTATCCCTGTCAAAATCTACTAGAAGGTCACATGTTACACATAATATAATAGTAAACAATCAAATAAAAGGTGAGAATAATGTGACTAATATCATTACTAATAATAGTGACACACAAATCTCTATAAATAGCAAGAACACAGAACAAGCAGACCAATCACAGAACAGCTATAACCCTTCCTATCATAAGAATCCAATTCATCTTCCAGATATAGAACTTCAATCAAATTCTACTATCGATGAAAATTCTTGTGCAACAAGCCCTACTCAACAAATGTCTTACAGCCAAGTATTGCAAGCAGATACAACAGATAATAGACCAATGAAGATTGACAATACTGATCTATGGATAGATATCATCAGGCAAAATATAGAATACAAAGAATTAGCTTCTTTTGACAGCCAACTATGGTCACCAGATAAGATACTCCAAAGCCTAAAATCTTCAGATGGTATAAAAAATCTCATACAATACAAACTCAAAACAACTCACACATAGTATAGGATTTCTTTTGCAATCTTACTTAAATTCGTATACAAAGATATAGTATTCTTTACAACTTTTACAAGAACAAAGTGACTCAAACTAACACACCAAATAGAATTTGAACAGCTCTTTACTCAAGCACTCAATAAATACAAAAAGCATAATAATGTTACTATTACAGATAAGCTAATTAGAGACATGATATATACAAAACTAAGGCAAAAAATTGTAATAGATTTTCTTACAAATACAAGTTTTAAAGGTGATCTACAAGGAAGAATATACGATACAATTAGATACTGCAAAGGTTTTATAAAAAACACGTTACTAATAAAACCTGTTAAACTAAGAGAAATCATTAGTTAAGCTATAAAAGAAACCCTACTAAAGCTTCCTGAGATATCAGATCTAATTTCAAACGAAATACAAGAGCTTCTTTCTTTTGAACTCCCTATAATTAGATACTCTAATACACGAGCTATAGTTATATGTCTCCACATCTTATACAAATTCACAACTCTTCCTAATAGCTATTTTAAAGTCTTGCCACTACTTCCTGTTAAAATAGATGATCTAGATCTATCTGTACAAGCTCTCTTCCTAATAACAAATCGAAATGAACTTCATAATCTAGGATTCTACAAAAGAAAACTTCAGAACTTCTACGAGTTGAAGAAAATTCCTGCAAACTTCTTTGACCTTCTAAAACTAAGAGAACCTCTTCCTTTAGCTTATCAAGAACTTAACTCTAGAGTTAGATACCTCTTTTCTATCGATCTTACAGACTCAAATCTCTCATTGGCACAAATTGTTAAGCTACTGAGAGAGCACTATACCTTCAAACAAATCTCAAATGATTTCTTTAAACTGAAGCCCAAATTGCCTACTAATACCTCTAAGATTAAAACTAATATTATATTTAGCTATTCAATTGATAATAATATAGAAGTGGCAAGATTTGTTCAAGAAACAAAATACTATTACTGTTACAGTATCTCTCTACCTGATACAATAATAATAGCAAACCTAACAAACAAGCCTAGGCTCCTAGATAACTCAGAACAAATTGAAAACTTCAATTTAATACTACCTATCACTTCTCCAAAGCAACTAGTAGAGACAGTACGAATGCTTAGACAATACTACTATTTTATCAAACTACTATCTATCTGAATAGAAATCAACATTGATATGAAAACATTAAATAACAAAGCAGAGACTACTAAGCCTGCACTTCCACAAACAACACAAGAGATAGTAGACTACCTTATATCAAAAGAAATAGATAATACAACTAATTTACTACTTATAACTGAGCAAACAGAGATCACTCTAACACTTAACCTCCTCTACTAATACTTTACCTTCAACAATATTTCTGATATACTACTTAAACTCCTTCCACTTCTAGAGCCCTCCTGGGAGATCTTTAATCAAACATATGAGTATTAGATCTCATACAAATATTATCAAACAACACCAAATCTTACTTACAATAGCAACATATAACATACAAGGAATGAACGACAAAACTAAATTTCAACAATAGATAGAATTCTGTAACATAAACAGTCTAGACATTATTAGTATTACAGAAACCAAACTTGCATAATCACGTTTTATTAAGCAAACTTTAACTAACTCTTACTACTATTTATTTACTTCTAATACTACTACTGACAGAGCACAGAAATGAGAAGCTAGTATAGACATAGCAATAGCTATTAAGAAACTCCTCTAACTATACGTATACAATATTTTAAATTTTCTAGGTACTGCTCTAGCAATTGATCTTTTCCTACTTAATAAGAATCACTTCAGAGTTATCTCCATATACCTCTCATGTAACAACAAGGCTTTACTCATAGCAACTTACCACAAATTGCTAGAATGGATCAATAATACAAATAAACACAACCTACAACTAATCATTCTAGAGAACTTTAACTCAAACCTAAAAAAAAAAGATACTACTGCTAGGCTTCTACACAAGCTCCAAAAAGCTGGTCTTCAAAGCATACTCAAAACTTTTAAGGTGTCAATACCTATATAGACGAGATCACAACTTAAAAACCAAATTGATGACATCCTGATACCTCAAAACATCATCTATACCTTCTTGGCACTAACAATTCTTAAAGCAAAAGAGATAACAGATAGTGATCATAAAGTCATAACTATCAAATAGTGTATCAATCCCTTCAACAAGAGTAAAGCTAGAAGAGTATCTAACAAAAGACTCATATTCAAATATGAAAATATAGATCTAGACAAATAGCAAGACTTTACACACGATATCTCAAAGAAAACTACTAAAAACAATGAGATTTTCAAAATGATAACAAGCACTATACAACTCAACAAAGTCTAGCAAGAGATAAGTAGCATAATATTACAAATAGCTAAAGAACATATTCCACATACATTCAAAACACTACAATTATTTAATACTTATACACCAATTGCATCCAAACTCTATAAGGCCTTAAGCATAATTAACAGAATACTCAGAAGGATAAAGAATAATAACTCTACCTTACAGACTGAGGAGGTCAACAAAAGTATCTCACAAATAAATAAGCTAGTGAATACAGATATTGCTGTAGTTAACAATGACGAACTCACAACTAACTACCAAAAAATCATACAAAACTTAGAGATACAAAGAAAAGCTATATATACTGTAAGATATATCAAAAATAATATAGCAACTAGAGAAAAAATCTAAGACAAGATACAAAATAGATATGACAACTTCAAAACTAGCACAACAAAGATAATAGATAGTATTCTGCAGAGATATACAGACTTTGTACAATTTCAGAATATATCCACTTCAAATAAAATTATCACTAAGCTATACTTAATACAGGAACATATTCAAAAGCACTACAAAAATTAGATCCAACTAAACCAATACAATATACAATCTTGGGCAATTTAAGAAGATGAGTACAAACCAAAAGAAAATATCCTACCAGAATAGTACAATAGTATGTTTCAAAACATAACATTCGCAGAGCTTAAAAACAGTATAGTACTAGCTCTCACAAAAAAAGCAACAGGCCTACAGCTAATCTCTAATGAGATACTAAAACATCTAAATGATCATACACTAGAATATATTCTTTACATATTTAATGCATGCCTTAAACTACAAGAAATTCCAAGTGCCTAGAAACAAAACCTAATATATTCTATTTCAAAAAAGTCAATTTTCACTGGGCAGCTAAATCATACTTGTCTAATTTCTCTAATTGAACATACAAAAAAGATCTTTACAAAGATAATCACTATCAGACTAAGCAACATCTGCTCCCAGTACCTAATTTTAAATAATTCAAACTTTGTTGCCTTATCAGAAAATTCAATATCTACTCCAATCACACTTCTTTCTTACATTATAGAAGACACACAAGTACAAAATAAAGAAGTCTGGATGCTAGCACAAGACATGAGTAAGGCCTACGATTCAGTTTATGTACTCCTACTCAAAAAAGTACTCCTCAGGATTAAATTACCTTTTCCTCTAGCCAATCTTATCTCTAACATTTTTTCTTATCATTCAAACTCAGTAATCACAAATTTTAGAAACACCAAACCATACTAAGTTCACGATGATATTGACTAGAGAGAGATAATTACTCCTCTTCTGTGATGAATATACTATGATTCTTTACTTACAAAAGTAACCAGACAACATACAGGGTACACAATATCTAATACGAAATACCAAACAGAATTAACATACAAAAAAAATATACAAGTCTTAGCATATATAGATGACATACTATAGCTAGCAAATAGCAAACAGAAGCTAGCTAAAATCCTCAAAACTGCAATCTCATTCTTCAAGCTAACTAATATTAAAGTCAACTCTATAAAGTCAATTTTGGTAACAACTTCATGAGAGTAATCACCATCAATTATCTTTGACAACATCTAAATTAATGCAATCTCACTGAACTAAGCGTTTAGATTCTTAGGCTGTTGGTTCACAGTAGGGAAGAAACACAAACCTATATATGATATAATCATACAGGAAGTAGAAGAAGCACTTCACAAACTAAAAATATCAAAGATAACAGAAAAGCAAGCAATCTATATAGTTAATATAGTGATCCTAACTCGACTTTCTTACAAACTACAAAACACAATACTAAACAAGTCTATAATAAACAAGATCTCAAACAAATATACTAGTATTGCTAAACATAAAGCTAGCCTTGTATTATCAGTTTCTAGCTCTATATTCTTCTGCTACAAAATATATAGTCTTAGGAAGATAGAAGACATTCAGGTGCAACAAAATATTTTACTTCTGCATAGCCTCATAAATTCACAGAATAAATATAGTAATATATTCAAGCACTGAATACAACAACTCCAAGATGCTGCAGCCACTAATAAGTCTATATTGACTAAAAACCTATATATCTTTACACTATTAGAAAACCATATAACTACTGCTAAATGAATTCTGCTACTATACAACTTATAATATACCCTAGCCAATAGGTAATCTAACTGGCTACACACATTGCAAAAAACAGAACAGAGCATAAATCATATAATTAAAATACTACCAAACCTAATGAACATAAAGAAAAGACTCAACAGTATAGGACTATACTTTATTGAGCAAATTCTTAACTAGGACAATATAGCTACTCTCAATTGGATATTCCTTCCACACATCACAGATAATATCCCCAGAGAGAAAAAGCTAAAATAGTATAATATACTTGGACAAACTATAGAAAAAGATTATCTGGAGAGCTACACTCACTAGCTATCTAAACCTAATCTGTATATCATCTAGTATACAATAATGGTAAAGAAGAACTGGATAGTAACTCTAAACAACTATAAAATACTAATTTACAATATTATAGCAATTCTCAAAGACAAAACAGCAAATCTAAGACACTGGATACCTAATACAGAATCGACAAGTCTAATACTATGTAAGGGTTGTATACAAAATAATAGTAGCAAACAATATACATATAAATACTATAGTTTAGGTACAAACAATAGGATAGCTGCACATATAAAAGTTAGCAAAGCAAAGAAGATCTACTCAAACATAAAAAAAATCTCTTTATTTTTAAAGATGAACAACAAACCACTCCAAAATATATATCTCAGAACTAATTCTAAAACAAACACACTATACTCAAATAAAAAACTACAAGATCTAGAAATAATCACTAAAACAGTAGCAGAAACTACTAGCCAAAACATATTAACTAATATGTATTTATAGACAAACCAGAAGAAGCAGATTAGTGCAACAATTACTACAAAATCTGTTGAAAATAAGAAAACAAAATTACAAGATCTTATCGTACAGTAGAAAATACTAGATCTAGATCTTTAGCTAATAACTAGACCTAGCACTTAGCCTAGTAAGAATCACACACTACTAACATCAATAGCAACTATCTTACTCATAGTACCTACAGACTGTAAAGTAACTCTCACAGTAGTATCACATCAATTACTCAGTACTTGGAAAATATTAATTAGTGATGGATACAATGCAAAATACAAAATAGGCAAACAAAAAGACTGGCCACTATGGCTACTAATATATACACTCTTCTACAAAAAACAATTAGAAATTAATATTGAAATCTCTACCATGTCTCCTATAAGAATCTGGAGCTCACCTACAGAAGTAATATTCAATTTTGACTAGATCAGATATGATACCTTCTATCTTCAATGACAAAACAATACTATCATACACCAACTGAGATGGTTTATTAGATACTTAAATAATGCTAACCATCTAGCTAAGTAGCATACACAAAACAGAACAAAGTTATGAGATCCACACAGAGAAGATATCGACTAGAAAGCAGTATTCGAAAATATCAACTATAACTGCTTACTAACTAGTAGAATACTAACCCAAAATACTCTACAATAAAAGCATTCAAAATAAAACTACTACTAGATGAATTATCAGTCACAACAAATCTGAACAAAAAAAACCCACAGAAATACAAATCACCCCTCTGTACAAGATGCTGTAATGAACTAGAAAACAATTAGCATTAGATAGTATGTTCAAAAAACACTACCTTACTAGAACATATATAAACAAATATATTAAACTTTACTTAAAAACAACGTATAATCAGAAATCATATGAGAAATACAAGAAATGATACTTAATAATATTCCATACAGTACACAAATTCTAAACTCAGATTCAATTAAAACAACATATAGATTTATTCCCAAAGCACTATTTTAGAAATTAATATCAAGCAGTAGTGCCTCAGCAGTACTAAAAGCAAGCAAACTCATACATAAACTACAAAAAGAAATATATCACAAGATCTAGAAACTGAGATGCTAGGAATAGCATACTTCTACCACTGAAACCAACACAGATCACTAAACACAAATATATACTACACAAGAAATGAATACAACAGATACAATAAACAAATAGTCTAGACAACAGCATATAGAAAACAAGTTAACAAACTAGTCAAAATTGTTTATTACCTCAAACATATCCCTTGACATACTTGCAAACTTAACAAACTAGTCGAGATCTCAGTCTCCTCTGGTAAAGAGCTCAGGCTGGAAGTAAATTAGCCTTAACTTTTAGTTTACAGTAGATAGACAATATGTAACCTTGTTTGCGATATACAATGTAATCATTTTATTATCTAATAAAAAAACTGAAGCAAGACCTTTCTCTTTTTTTTTTTAAAAAAAAAAAAAAAAAAAAAAAATCTATCTTATAACAATATTATAAAAGTTTAATTAAATAAATCTATAAAATAAATACAAATTATTTCTGAGACTCTCTCCATAGATTATTTAAACTAAAATCAGAAATAAAGAAAAAATATAAAAAACTTTTAAACTCACTTAAGAAAGATATTAAAAACTACTAAGAAAAAAGAATCTTAACAGAAAAATATAAAAGCTTAAAAAAACAAGAAGAGCTAAACTATTCCAAAAAACTATCTAGCTAAAGAAAAGTTTATAACTTAAGAAAACTCAGTTATTAAAAAATTTTTTTAGGGAATTGCTAAATCTCTAAAAATTCTATATTATTTATTACATGAGATATTTGTTTTAATTAACTAAAAAATTTTAAATCACATATAAAGATCTATGTAAAAATCAGAAAATTAAAACAAAAAATACAGATCACATAACAATATATACAAACCAAAACCAAACAACTTCTAGAAGACCACAATCTAAATATATAGTACTTTCAAATTTTTTATTAAGTAAGATCAGAAAGATTACAAAATTATAATAAACCTAGATTAGATATAATGTAGAACTTTGAAAAATCTACAAATTTGATAAATAGAATAATCAAACTTTATAGTAAAGAGATGATATATGATAGAAGTAATTCAGTAAAAGGTTTAGAAACCTATTTAGATGAAATAGTTGTAAACATAATATATATAGATAAGAATATTATAACTACAGCAAGAAAATAGCAAAAGATAATTGAAAGAGTAGCTATCTCCAACAGAATTAATAAAGTAGAGCAAATTCTAAACCAAGAAGAGGAACAACTTATCATACAAATACTAAAAGATATAGTTAAAACAAAAGAAATATAAATAGTAACAGAACTCAAAATATATAGTAGTTACGAAAAAGCTCTTAGTAAGAAAATAGTTAAAATAGAAATAAAAATAAAAAAAAAGATTTGCTACCAGATCTAAGTACAAGCAAAATAAATCTTGAGAACATTAATCTGTTAGAAAACTTACAAAAAATAAAACCTAAAAGCCAAATATTAGAAGAAAAATTTTAAAGGTTAGACTAAGAGCTAAAACTCAAACTAGGAAATAACTCATTAGAAAGTAGTATTTAGGTACCTAAAGCGGATAAATGCAAAGAGAAAGAGAATATTTTAACAAAAATTTTATTAGCAAATATAACTAGCAAAAATACATTTGAAAAGAAAAAAACTCTAATATAGCTTTTAAAAAAAAATACTCATATTGAAAAGATCTTTGAAAAGTTTTTTAAAAGCAACTACTAGTATACAATTACCTTTGATTGTAAAAAAGAATACAGAGAAGCAAAAATTGAACTAGAGAATAAAAAAGAAGACTATGAATGACTATAGCTTCTAATAGAAGAACTATTAAAGACAAACCAAAAGCTAACTACAAGTAAAGAGTTATAAGAAGGCATAATAAGCAAAAGTGTTAACAAAAAAAGAGAAGTAATAAAAAATAAAGCTGAGAAAGAATTAGAACAAGTTTTCAAACAAAAAAATACAAAAAACAAAATAATCTTAATAAACAAAACAAAAATTAATCAAGATACTAGAAACTACTAAGCCAGAGAAACAGAAGATATGATTATAGTTTAGGATCTCCTATGTCAAACAGGAAGAACTCAGATCTTCAAAGCTATAAGATATCTAAGAAAAATCAAACATATTGAGATAGTTAAAGAAGAATCATACAAACTGAGAGCAGAAATAACTCTTATTAAGAAAAGAAAATTGAACAAAGAGAATACCCTCTGAGTACTTTCTTTTGATAATAATATCTTAATAAGAATAACTTCAGATCATAACAGAAGTGAAATTTTAGAAGACCAAAAACAACATATATCAAGGTTATATAATATTTCAAAAAATGTTAATAAAATTCTACCTTTCAAACAGATTAAATACATAAATATAAGGAGTATACATATGTTTAGAAATGCAAATAGAAATAACAAAGGTTATGCAATTGTCTCATTTAAAAATAAAAAAGATCTAATTGAAACAAAAAAATATAGCATAAAATACTATAATACTAGATTAATATAGGAAGAAAATAATATTAATATACAAGATAAAGTATATTATAACAAGAATCTATCACTAATTTATACAGATAATAGGCTCAAAACAGTACTGAGAGAAGACTATAAAAAGGCTGAAAATAATACTTCTAGCAAAAATAGTTTTACAAACAAAAATAATTACAGAAGTTTATATTTAAAAAACAAAAAGAAAGAAAAGAGAAACACAAATTAAGATATATAACAATACAAGTATTACTTTAGTACAAAAAAAAAAATCTAAAGATTCTTGAGGCTACATATTGAAACTTATCAAAAGCTTAAAAGACAAAATTCATAATATAGAGTAGGAGGCTCCTTATTACTTCTAAAAGATGCTCTAGTTGAACTAAAGAACAAGAACAGTAGAGTAGACTGTTTACAAAAAAAGAGAAGAGGTATGTTAATAAGGTGTATTAAAGAAAATAGGAGCAGTTAAGTTAATATAAAAGATTATTAAATACTAAAGATAGCAATACATAATATAAATAGAATTAAAGGAAAGGTCTGGCGATCTTAGTGTAGTGGTTAGGTTGCCAGACCGCCATGCAAGAGGTCTGGGGTTCAAATCCCACTG
>CAJVPM010001124.1:0-13179 GCA_910592325.1 Scutellospora calospora | reverse complement strand
ACCAAATAGAAACAAATAGATAAAATTTCTTTTACAAATTCTTTTGTGATTTTAGTAATCAAACAAAACAAATAAAAATAAATGAAAATAAATTCTAGATTCCGAAATTCTCAATAATTAATAATAAATTAAATCTTTAAAAGGATAATCTTTTATGTCATGAGTTTAAAAAAAAATCGGAATAAAACATGACTGTGATCATTGAAATAACTCTTGTGATTCTTGTGTTTCATACCATGTATCAAGAACATAGAAATTATCAAGAATTGAAAAAATATCGAGAATTTGTAAGAAATAACATTCGTGAAACAAGAATATTTCTAATGAATCCAAATCAATGACCAATAACAAAAAAGGAATATACTTTTAATAATCGGATCAACCCCAAAAATTGAGTAAATCTCTGCAGATATTTTTTTTTTTAATTTTTAATTTTATATATTATGTAATATCAAATATTCTCTTATCTTTTTAATAATAACTAAAAAAGAAATATCTTGTTTTGGTATCTCATTTACAAATAAAATAAACAAAGTCACTTTAAATTTTTACGGATAAACTTTTGAATACAAAATTCTAATATTTCTAATATCTATATTTCAAAACATTGTATAAATACAAAAATAAAACATAAAATGATAAATTGCTATCCTGACGACAATTTGAAAAATCATTGATTGTTAAAAAAAATGAAATTTTTTAAAAAAATATTTAATAAATTATTAAAAAAACAAAATAATAATTGGAATAATGATAATTGGAACAATTATCAAGAAAATAATTGGTCATCTTGTTTGACTAACAATAAAAAAAATTCTTTTGAAATCTCTTTATTATCGATCGAAGAAGATAATCAATTCAAAGAAATAAAAACTAATGAATATATTTTCTTTACCAATTACAAAACTTTTAAAGACTATTTAATTGAAGAAAGAGTTATAAATGCTTCTTTAAAAATATATAATGAAACAAAAAATAAAAGGTTGAATAGTTTGTTATCTTGGATTGAATTTCATATAAGATCCACTTTTTATGGATGGAATGAAGGATATAAATATCATTACATCAATAATACATTAGATTTAGTGGAAGATATTAATAAAAGAAATATAATATTAATTGAACATTATCTTAAAGAAGTAAATAAATATTGTGAAGAATTTAATATTAAATACCTTTGGACTTGGAATGATTTAGAAAAGTACAATGAAGAATATTTAGCGTATTAATTTTTTAATTAATAATTATTATATTTATATTATATTCTTATCTGTATATATTATCAATTTGTAATAAAGTTATCAAACACGCATTGTTTACCAAACTATTATCACACAATTTTTAAATTTTTAGTAATGATCATAGTAATTTTATCTATCATATGCATAAAAGCTATCAAATATATAATATTTATCAAAATAATATTACGCCTTTATAAATTCAGAAATAATCATCTTTATTTAAATTTATCTCTAATAATAAAATTTGGATTGTCGTGTTCATCGTGTTTTTTCACGACTATCACGACAGTTTTTAATATTTAAATTATTTATTTTTATTTAATGATATAATAAAAAATTATTAAAATTATTAATAATCAAATATTTTTTAAACCTTTAAAAAGAAATATTTTTTTTTACTATGTTTATCAAATGCATATTGTTTATCAAATACGTATAATTTGTCAATGATATATTTTTACGTCTCATAAATCAAATATTTATTTATCTTATATAATTAATAATTATAAAACATATAAATAAACATAATTTAAAATCTTATTCAATATATAAATTAAATAATAAATTATATGATAAATCTTTTAATATTCGTTTGATACTTGAACTACCAATTCTCGAGATTGATAATTTCCTTCTTTCTTTTTTCTAATTTTGATTTCCTTTAAGATATTTCTAAACATATTTTCTGTATTACACATAAGAATATTCATTTTTTTTGCCTCACTTTTAGCATTTCTAGAATAACCTTTATTCGTAACTAAAATACCTATATGATCATTATGATAATTTTTTCTAAGCGAATCCAATCTCTCAATATCGATAACACTTATCTTATTTTTTTCTCTATATTTGCATCGAACCAAAATATTAAATTCTTCATATTTTCTAATAAAATCTTTATCTCTGTCATTATTGATAGAATCATCACTATCATAATCTTCAAAAATGATAAAATTTTCTTCATTTTCCTATTTCTCCATCACTAAACTTTTAAAATTCTTACAAGCTTCGTTAATACGTTTTTCCTATAAAAAAAATACATATATTTTATAAATACATTATATCATCATAGAGCTTTTGATTAGTACGTGACTCAACGCCATTGCCTTATAATCAAATACAAGAATTTACGCAATTAAAGAATTTTCTGACATTTCAATAAAGAAAATATAATATTTATAAAAATTTAATAATTTCTTAAATTCTGAAAATAATATTTTCTTGTATTTTATAAATAAATTCAATTATTAATTCAATAAATTTTATAAAATATTTTATTTGAATTAATCATTCTTTAATAATTTTAACAAATAAAATTTTAAATATGAATGAAGAATTTGCCAAATTTTTAATGTAATATCAATACCTATACATTTAACATAATTATTGATAAATATAAATAAAAATTTATAACGAATAGGGAGATAAGGATCTAACTTCAAATAAAAATTATATAATATTTCGCTATTTTCTCTTTTATATGAAGATTTATCTAAAATCTCTAAAACACCTTCTAATGAATAAATATTTGACTTAATAACATATTGTCCACCTTCATCATAAAAAACCTGATAATTTTCATGATAGTCATGAATCTTGAAAAAAAATAATTTGATATTTCTTAATATTTCAAAATATTTTTTAACAGATTTATTTTTATGATATTCGTATTCACATCTATACAAAGCAACTGGAAGATCATTATGATATTCTTCAAATTGAAAATAATCATTCTTGAATGAATTCAACAAATCCCAAAGACTCCCACAATATTCAGTTTCTATACTTTTTCCTATTATCTTACAATTTTTACGAATACAATTCAAAGGAAATATTCTTTCATTCAAATCAAACTTTTTGTAAAATTCTTTTGCGAATTCAATTCTAAAATAAGTATAAAAATCTTTACATGTGTGTATAATTCCGTAAAATGTTTTAACAGGTTTTTTCATGTAAAAAATATCTACTTCAAATATTTCATATATTATAATATTGATAACATTATAATATAATTCTAAAAATAATTTAGAGTGTATTAAAGACATTTTAATTTTTTTAATGATCTTTTATTTTGGATTATTTAATATTTATAAATAAAATCAATTATTAATCTTTAATAATCGAAATTAATATTTATTTAAATCATATGAAAATTTTATTGATAACATATAAACTATTAATAATGTATATTTACGTGTAAAAATAAATAAATAAATTTTAAATGATAAATAAAAAAAATAAATCATAAATATATCATTTATCATTTAATAATCTTTTTAAATCTAAACATTCATATTCATCATGATTACGTTTTCCACAGAAACAACAAATTATTTCTTGATGACAACTAAAATTACATTTTCTCTCTTTACACATCCAATGATATTTTTTCCTTTTTGATTTTCTAAGAACCAGTTCATTCTCGTAGAAATCTATACAATAACATCGTTTTTTTTTCTCTTTTTGATATTCATATTTATCATATTCATAAAGATGGAAATCACATATTTCATACCACCAACTAGATTTTGTATCCATCATTGATTTTTTCGAACAAACATAATAATAATTTCCTTTCTTTGATTTTTTTAAATTAACATAATTTCCTTCAAATAGTTTCTCTTCATCTTTTGGATATTCACATGTGATATATGTTGGATCAAAATTTTTACTATAAAAAATATAATATCGAAAACAACGTAATTTTAATAAAAAATCATCCATCTTATCATCAACTCCTAATTTACAAAATGAATTTATGATCATTATTTCCCAGAAAAATGATAGTTTATACTCTCTCCATTCCATATATTTATGATAATCTGTAAAATCTTTTGATCTTGATTCCAATTCTTCTTTCTTGAATTCTTTTATCTTGAAATATAAGAAATATTCATCCAAAAACACTAATTCAAAAATCTCTTTAAATAATCTATTCATCAAACGTAAACCATCGATAACTTTCTTTGGATGATTATTTGTTGGTAATTTACTATCCGTTTTATCAATATATCTTATGATATCAAAAGATATAATTCTCATAATCTTGACAATAAGTTCGTTCGGTAACGATAACAAATATCGAAACATTCTTTAAAAATCCAAATTTTTCTTATCTTTATTTTTACTGAAATCACATGAACTATCAGAAGTACGACGTTTACTTTGAGATGTTAAAGTAATCAAACAAATTAATACTATAATTACAACAACACCAGGTCCCATTTTTTTTGTTGTTTAAAAATCCTAAAATTCTACTTATTTATATAATAAAATATCATTCAATAATTTATCATATCAAATTAAATAAATAAAAAATTATCAAATAAAAATCTTTTTAAAATCATTGTCACAATTACGAATGATAAAATTTTAAACTATTTATTTTTAATTTAAAATATTATCTAAATACAATATTCCGAACTGTAAATGTTTGTTGTTTAATTATGTTCATCATATTTTTGATGACGATCATGGGAATTAATTATATTTTGAGCAATTTTATTTTTTCTAAGATAATCCTGACTGGATCTCGGACAGATTTAACGGTTGTTTATCTGTTCCTGGCCCCGGACAGATTTAACAGTTGTTTATCTGTTCCTGGCAGTATCCTGGACAGATTTAACGGTTGTTTATCTGTTCCTGGCAGTATCCCGGACAGATTTAACGGTTGTTTATCTGTTCCTGGCAGTATCCTGGACAGATTTAACGGTTGTTTATCTGTTATCATTATTAATGTATCTTATTTATTTAAATAAAATTATTTTCAAATTTAAATTAAAAAAAAAATGAAACCAAAAATCAAAGAAAAATTATTTCATATTAAACCTAATAATCCCAATAAACTATTTTGTAATATATGTGATTCACATTTTGTTGGATATTCTTCTAACACAAATTTAAGAAAACATTTTACCAAATATCATAAAAAAGAACTTGATGAATTTGATATTAATGATATCTCATCAGAACTTACAAGACTCGAAGAATCTGGATCAAATTTCAATGAAGAAATTAGTGATGTTAGTTCTATTTCAAATTTTACTCGTAAAAATAATAATTTTAAAGGATTGATGGATGGATTTGAAGGGCAAGGCGAAATTGATATTATCAATGGTAAAATGAAATTTAAAGGAAAATTTAATTGTAATAAATAATAGATTTATATATAAATTTATCAATTATATCATCATTTATAAAAAAAAGTTATTCTTAAATTTATTTTTCATATAAAAGTTTAATAAATACATATAACTTATTTACATCTTATAAACTTAAAAAAAAAACATATTTTATATTTTATCTAACAAATCATAAAATAAAATTATACTTCTTAATAATTTTTTAAAAATAACTATATGACATATTTTTAATAACCATAATCATTAAGTTCGTATGAACGATCTTTATATTCTTGTTGTTTCGGACAGTCTTTAATGAAATGTTTAATAGGTCTTCCATAAGAAGAACATGAAAGACATTTTGGAATTGTATCTTTGAAAAAGTTATCTTCTTGCATATTCGATTTATTATCATCTAACCAAATAATCTCTTTTTTACGTTCATAATTCAAAAAATTATTTTCTCGTTCATAATCCAAAAACTTTTTTTCTCGTTCATAACATTTTTTACAGGTAGGGTATTTTTTGATTCTTGAACTCCACAAATACAAAAATCACATTTCCTACACCATTTACAAATTGTAAAAACAGAACTCTTTTTGCCTTTGCATTCAGGACAAACAGTGTCAGAATACCAATTTGACATTTTATTTTTCTACACTTTATTTTTTAATGTAAATTTTCATGTTTTTATAATAAAATCAATTATTAATCAATAAATAATTTGTAATTTCATATAATAATAAAACTAATATTTATTTCTCTTATCATAATTAATAATTTAAAAACATATAAATAACATAATTTTAAATCTTATCATATAATATCAAAATATGAAAATTTCGAAATTATTCCTTATATTCAATTCCCAAAAATTACAAAATATAAATTATGTTCTATTCAACTAAATTAAAGAAATTAAACTAAAAAAAATAAGATTGTAATAAACTAAATAAAAATAATTCATAATTCGGACAATATTTAACATGTCTCCATCGCTTATTATGTGCTGATTAAAGCAATAAGACAAGAAAGTCCAAGCTTAGTTTTTAAACTGAATATGGTTTTAAAAGATGTTCTTTTAAATTGATAAAGTAAATATGATAAGCTTTAATATCGTTCCAGTATTGATTTATTAAATAAGGCTTTATACCATCAGCAACTTTTTTATCAAGATATTCCCTAAGGATCTCTTTTGTAGTTAAAATATAACCACATTTACTAATAGAAAATTCACAAAAAAAAATCGAACGTAATTGAGATAGTTTTAAATTCTTTTTTTTGTGTAAATTTACCTGAATAACTTTAAAACTATCTCAATTACGTTCATTTTTTTTTTTTTTAATTTCGATTCATTTATATAGTTATTTTATTATTAATTATTTAATATTTAACTCTTATATTATTACAAATTCAAATAATTAAATCTCATAAAAAATAATTTTTATTTCATCTAAATAAAAACTTATTCATAAATAAATTTATAAACGATTTTTTTTAATATTTATTTTTTTTTCTATAAATTAGATTCATTCCTATCATTTTTTTTATATTCGTTTAATCAATTCCAAAAAAAATGTCTAATAACATTATCGATAAAAAAATATTAAAATCTAAAAACAAAAAAATTTTTAAACGTGATCAATTAAAAATTGAAAGATTGATAAAACATAATCAAGAATTAAAAGAATTTATCAAAGAATTAAAAAAAGAAAGACTCGATTTCAAGAAAGAAAATGAAGAATTAAAGAAAGAAAAAAAAGATCTCAAATTAGAAATCAAAGAACGAGATTATTATTTTTCTGAATTTCATAAATTCCTCAATCCAAAATATAAAAATATTTATCATGAATTTATCAAAGAATTTTCTCAACAAGAATCGTTTAAAAAACTTGGGTTTTCTTTAGATGATAATCCGGAAATTATCGAAATTTCTGATAACGAAATAGATCTTCCTGAAATTATTGACTTGGAAAAAGATTAATTAATCATAATTCTATTAATAGTAACAATAACAAAAATCCTTTTAATTATCTTTATTATCCAAATTAATCTTTTCTTTTGATCATGTACGAATTATATTTATAATTATATATAAATTTAATCTTTGATGAACTTTTTGTAATACCGAATAAATTTTATATTATTTATTTTTTTTTAGTTCTCCTATGATTGGTTTAAATTCAGTGTAATCCTTTATTTAAGTTAATCATGGAAGAACTAAAAAAAAATCTATTTTAATTAAAGCATGTTTTATTTTCGTATCTTAATAAAAATATATAAATAAAGTATATCTTAAAATATTTTAAAAATAAACATGAATTCTTTAAATGACTTAAAAATTGATGAAATAATTAATGAAGCAACAGGTATAAAAATATTTGTAAAACTTACCATTAAAATAAATTACTAATTTTTTTAATGTTTAAGATTATATGATTCGTAAATTCAACAATAAAAATAAAAATATATACGCAGCAAAACGATCTATAAGAAATTTTATTTTTTATGTAAATAACTTTAATGAAAGACCAATGAAATTTAATGATGGTCAGGTAGACATGTGGTCAGATTTTTACCGACAAGATATCAATAACATGTTAACAAACGTCAATAATAAAAGTATAGATTTCTGGGGCGAACGTATATTTCATCAAATAACACATCGTATATATCAAGAAATGATCATTTCAAATAATCAATACATCAATAATCAATTAAAACAAAAAGATTCGCTCATTAAAAAATTAAATAATGATTTATTAAATAACAATCAAACTTTGAAAATAAATCAAATAATGATAAATTTAAAAATAAAATATTATAATAACGATTCTTTAGATGAAAAAATAGATAAAATCGTTGAATATAGTAAAATAATAAATAAATTTTAAATAAAATTATTGAAATATAAAATCAATGCATAAATACAAAAAGCTTTCCGATTCAACACATTTATAATACCCATCAATCTGATATATAAATAAAAAAAATTCTTTAGTGAAACCAATACTATATTTTTCATTTTTATATTTGAATATGATCATATGATCTTTAAATTCGAATGTTGTTTGATAATATTTTTCTATCAAAGTATCT
Source organism: Scutellospora calospora (assembly GCA_910592325.1). NCBI lineage: Eukaryota > Fungi > Glomeromycota > Glomeromycetes > Diversisporales > Gigasporaceae > Scutellospora > Scutellospora calospora. The sequence goes on along the minus strand of CAJVPM010001124.1, from coordinate 4,718 downwards.
TTAATAGTTTGCAAATATAAATCTTTTAAATCTTTACTCATTTCAAATTTAATTTGTTTCTGTAATTCTTCATTCTCGCAATGATTAGACATTTTGTCAATTAAAAAAATATATAAATATTCTTTATCCTTTATATACTTTTAGATAATTAATAAACGATATTAGTTTAAATCATTTATTTTTTACGTAACCAAATAAATTATCAACCCATATCTTTGTCCATGATTTAATCTCTTCATGGTATATTAACAAAAGTACTTTACGCTTAAATTCTTTTTTTTCTTCAATCTCTAACTTTTGCCATTCATCAAACGTATACTTAATATCATTACAAATTTTAATTTCTTTAATATTTCCCATTTCATTAATATTTTATGAATTGGAAATTTTCCTTTATTTATAAAAATGTTAAATTATTAATCAAATCATTATTTTTCTTCACAATCTTTAATAAAAACTTCTGTTATCTTTTTCCAATATTCATAAGATTTCTCATCATCAAAGTGATGAAAACATATCATGTTGAAAAATAAATCACAATGTTGATTGATAATAATTTTATTATCTTGCATTATTATTAAAGGAGGATCAAATATCCAAGAAGATAAAAATACCATAGTTTCTCCTTCTTTAAGATATTCAATTTCATATTCATCTTCTCGTATTTTTTTAAAAACTTTCTTTTCATTAAAAAAAATATATTCTGATTCATATCCGTATTTCTTTCTTAAATTTGATTCTAAAGAATCTAAATAAATCTTTAATTTGAAATTTTTCTTATCCAATTCAACACGCATATTTCAAATTTAAAATTAAATAAAATAAATAAAACAACTATTTATAAATGCTAAAATTAATAATCAAATATTAGATCTATTCAATTTATATCACAATAATATCATCCTTCAAAATTCTTAAATGCTCCATTTTTGGCTAAATAATCTGCTCGTTTATTTCCATAAACACTAAGACTTTTAACCTCGATAAATTTCACAAATCCTTTTCGATTATCAATCAACATTTTCAACCTTCTTTTTAATTCAATATGTTTTTTACGTTTTTTATTATATCCAGTCACAATACCATCCACTATCTGTAATAATTTCTAAATTCTTTATATCTTCACATATCTCAAGAGCTCGGATAACTGCACATATTTCAGCTCGATTATTATCGTTATGATCTTCATGTAACCGTTCTGATAAATTTCTTGGATCGTTATCACTGAAAAATACTCCAATACCAGATCTTTTTATTCCACGATCAAAAAAACTGCCATCAGTCCAAACTCTTGTAATTTTATCATCATTCATATTATTCATAAAATATTTTGGAATAAATCAAATACAGTAAAAAAATATCAAAATATTTATAAATCGTTTAATTAATAATTGTAATTAAATTAATAAAAAAAAATAAAAAATTAAATTATAAATAACAATTATCATCCTTGTTGATTTATCAATAATCTATAATCTTTTGATAATTTTAACAAATAATATTTTAAATACAAAAATAGTTCTTTCCAAATTAAATAATTAATATCTGTTTTCATATATAAAATTTGATAAACTAATATATAAATAATTTTATAACTAATAGGAAGATAATACTCTAATTTCGAATAAAGAAAATATAAAATTCCTAAATTATAATCCATATTTCCTTGGATACATCCATCAATCATATTTCCTAGATTTTTAGAAATACCTAAAATCTTTACAACTTTATCTGTATCAGAAATAGAATTATCTATTATTTCTAAAATCTTTTCCAAAGAAAATACATTTATTTTTTTTCTTTCAACACAATGGTAATATGTATAATCATCATGTAACTTGTAAAAAAATAATTTAACATGATACATTCTTTCGTAATAATCAATATATCGATCACAATCTAAATAATTGCAATAATAAATTTCTCTAGACTCAAATATAACATTCGGGACATGTCCATACCAACTACAAGGTAATTCTGGTTCCTCGTAAATATCATACATATAAGCGTTTAATAAATCCCATATACTACCACAATATACTGTTATATTATCTCCATCATTATCTTTACAATTTTTACGAATACAATTTGGTAAAAATATCTTTTCATCAAATCCAAATTTCTTGTAAAAATATTTTGCAAATTCCTTTCTCAGATAATGATAAAAATGTTTACATGTGAACAATATTCCTCCAATGGTTTTTATCGGGATCTTTACATATAAAATATCTAACTCAAATATTTCGTATAATATAATATCAATAACATTATAATATAAATCAAGAGATAATCTCGAATAAATTAAAGACATTTTTTTTTAATTTGAAAATTCATAATATTCGAAATATTTATATTATATTAAATTAATAATTTGAATCTAATAATAATAAAAAAAATTATTTTTTCAATAAACCTACAGAAAAATAATTATCAAAATAATAATCTATAATCATGTTTGAATTATTTAAATCACAAATAACACTAGATCCATCATTTTTTGTAATCAAATCTTTAAATGAATTTAAATAAAAATTGCGATATTCCTCTGTATATACATAAATATGAATATACAAAATTTTTTCTATCTTATTCTTGATAAATAAACTAAATTGTTTAGATTCATCAATGCCACCATTCAAATACAAATATACCCTTTCGTTATTTTCAAATAATAAATTCATGAAAATTCTAGTACCATGAACATCTTCTAATAAATATTAGAAAATATGATAAGCGTCAATTAACTTTATCATTGAAGAATAATTAAACATATTTTTTCCTTTATTCCAAACCAATTTTTTAACCTCAACATGATCATCATCAAATTCATATTCTTTTTCTGAAACATACATATCGATGTAATTTTGATCATTTTCTGGTAATTCTTTATATAATAATTTCAAATAACATTCAACAGTTTTAAGATTATGTTTCATAAATTTATATAATACCGGTATGATCAAATTACAATTTTTTCTGTTTGTCATCATGAGATTAAAAAGATCATATGAATATTTGTAAAGATATTTTTCACATATCATCATGAAAATTTCAATCAGTAACAAAGATAATTCTGACATTGTGATAAATTTCAATTTCGATAAAAGAATGATATTTAAACTTTAATAATTATTAATAATGATATAATTTAAACAAATTACAAATTTAAATATTTTTTAGATTTTTCATATTGTAATATCAATATTGACTCGAAAAAAATTAAATCTGTATTTAATTTAATATAATTAAAAGGATAAAATTATTTCCTTGTAATAAACATTCATATCTAGAATAAATATATTTTAGTTTTCCCTTCTTTCATCCATATCCTTAACTTTTTCAACAACTCGTAATCCACTATAAAACTATTGTTCTCATCAAATAATATCTTTTCAATCTCTTTTCTTTTTTTCTTATTCTCATCAATTCTATCATTATATTCTTTAAATTCCAATTTGTACTTTTCTAATAATCTTTCAAGATTTTCTTTTTTCCTATGATACTTTTCAATCATATGTTTTCTCTTATCTTGCATAAATTCAATACGCAAGTAATAAGATTTATTTTTAGGATTGTCAGGTTTAAAAATTATATCATATTTATAAATATATTTTTTCTTCATTTTTTTTTCTTTTACTAAAAAAAATATCTGTCAATTAATAATATTTATAAATGAAATCAATTATTAATCATCATAAAATATTTAATAATTCCAATTTATCATTAATCATATCAAACAAATAATACTCTAATAATATTAATAAATATAAAATTTGATTTCTCTTTATACTTTTTAACAAAATAATTATCGATAATACCATCAATATCATTCGAATTTTATATTCATTATCATCAGGTATCTCAAACATTTTTTTTTTATAAAATTTTTTAATAGTATCTTATGGAAAATTCCATATTAAATTTCTTATCATTATTATTTCTATCTTGAAAATATCTTTTATTTCTCAATCCAGATTCAGCAAGTCCCCTAATCAATTCCCTCACAGATTGTATCCATTTCTTAACTTTAAAATCATAATATTGACTCAATGAATCTACTAATATATCAAACTCCTTTACTAACTCATTATGATATCTAACAGTTTTTTTACCAGCTTCTTCAAAACTAATACTATTTTCTTGTGAAATCGCTATTATAGAATTCACCCAATTATTCTTGATATCTTTCCAAAAACCAAATGCATCATTAGTCAAACTAAACAAAACACAAGCAATATAACGAATCCTTTTCAAAGAAGGATAATTAAAAATATCAGAATCAATCTCATATCCAATTACATTTTCCATAAGAGATAAACACGGAATTATACCAATAGTATATTTACGTATCATCAAATAATTTTTAAATGATTGATATTTTCCTAAATTCCTATATTCAACAACATTATTATTTTCTTTTATCGATGCAAAAATCCAAAATTTCATCTCATTCATAATCTTTTTAATAAATTTTTCACTTCTATTATCTTCTAATTCATAGCATAATTTCATCAAAGATATACATATCGGATCTTTTAAATCTCGTATATCATCCTTTAACACAATAGGATCATTAAAAGCACCATCATATTCTTCTAATAATTTTTCATCATATCTTCCTCGTAAAGTAAAAATTTTAGAAAATTTTTCTTCTGAAATATCATTGCATTCTTCTATTTCATCATCCCAAATTGTCCATAACAAAATAAACTTACAAA